>JAGFMF010011655.1:1742122-1807419 GCA_019455555.1 Galemys pyrenaicus | reverse complement strand
TGGTGAATCCTCTCACCCCCCCACACCTCTGGCCTGTGCCCCAGTGCTTGTATGCATAAATAAATAAATCTTTAAAAAAAAAAAAAAAGAAAAAGAAAATCTACAGTGGAAAGTAGTGTGTCAGCAATTCTCATATATGAAGGTCTCTTATAATCACATGGGGATCATCAAAAAACTTCAAAGCCAAGGTGATGCTGCATCCTAATTCTCTCATATTCTCCAGGGTAGGGACACAGGTATCTGTCTGTTTTCGAACTCTATAGGCCTTTCCACTGTGCAGAAAAATTTCAGATTCAGTAGACTATGGATTAATATATTATTTATTATACTACAAATATTGATGTTTGAGAGTACCTCATTTCAAGATGTTGTTTTCACAACTTTACTCATTTATATAGTATATTTACTTCCAATGATTCTTCTATAATAAAAATAAATGCTGTAACATCAATTACAAGTCTTCTTGTAATGGTCATACTTAACACTTTCTTCCATTTTCACATATCAACAGGAATTGGCGGCAATGAAACAGATTCTCACTAATATGCGTAGTAAGCGTTCTGAGAACAACTTACTTCTAACTAAAACGGAATCAAAAAATGTGACAGAAAATCAAAAATCAAAGTCTTTGAATGTGCCTAAAGAACATGAAGAAAATATATTTATACCCAAACCAACACTCTTTGTAAGTACAATTTTTTTAAAAACTTAGACTTTTAATCTTTGATTTTCACTAATAATATTACTTAAATTTCTTTCATGTCATTTTAAATTAATTTTAATAGCTTTAGAAGGGAATAAAAATCTGTATTACTTTTCTGTATGTATATATAATCTGAGAGCTGATAATTGGGTTTTATATTTCTAGTTAACGTATTAGACTTGCCTAAAAATTAACCTTAATCTAATGCTTACTTCCTCCACTCTTCAGAGACTAAATATAAGGGAATCAGAAAGACATTTTGTATAAGTTTTTAACCTATGTAAGAATGAATGGGAAGCAGACTATCACCTGCTCCTCTTCTTTGTAAAATGGTATATTGATATTTTGTTCTAATGGTTTCTCATAAAGAATAAAACCAACTATTAATAAAATGCTAACTGAAATTCTCACAAAACAACTGAAATGCTAGCAAAAACTCATATAATGCTATTCAAGATCAGTGAGATACAAGAGATTGTGATTACATAGTTCAACCTTTCTTTAAAAAATGGTTACATAAAAAACATTACAAAGAGGGACCTCCCTAGTGGCACAAGGGTTTAAGCGCTGCACCGTGAAGCATCCCCAGCCACTGCAGCATGAGTTCTATCCCCAGCCAGGGAGCTGACCCACGTAGCACAGCAGACCTCTCCTGCCTCGCCTGTTGTACCCCTTAGCAGTGTATTTCAGTCTCTCTGCCTGTTCTGTTCCCTACTCTGTCTTTGGTGAATCCTCTCACCCCCAGCCCCCTACATCTGGTCTTTACCCAGTTCTTGTAGGCATAAATAAATCTTTTAAAAAAAAATTACAAAGAGTTACATACAACCTAGATGAGGTAGGATAAATATTGTCAGAATCCATTTGACAGTCATGAAGAAAACAGGAAGCCTAGATTGATCAGCCTGTCTACAAGGCAGCTGAATTCATGAATCTTTTCCCTTACTGGTAGGTACATCACCTTCCCTTCATTGCCCTCTGTGTTTCTGCTTGGCTCATAGTTTCCACTTCCTCATTAATTTACTCACATTGCCTTGTCTTGAGACATATTTCTGTGTATCCTTTCTGCATCTACTCGTATAACCTAGTCAGTTCTCCCTGTATTTTCCAGGCATAAGAATCTAATTGGTGCAGCTCATCCTAATTAGGTGATACCTCTGTGTAAGGTTATTAGCCTGGCGACTGAGTGACTGACCTTACAAGTGAGCCTTGAGAATGACCTTGGAGAATGTTTAAACTTTGACAGGTAAAGATGAGGGTTAGAGAGAAAATCCAAGGACAAAAAAAGTATAGTATTCACATATTCTTTCCCATCTGTGTTCCTTTTCATTATTTGAAAACTGATACCAACGTGTCTTCTATATCTAGAGAGTACTCCCTTATTACTGTTATTCTTATGTATAATGTCACTCATTTCTCTACCCATTAGCACTTTCTTTTAGAGAAAAAAAAGGGAAATAAAAGTAGATAGGACAAGCGTTGGGTAGTCAGTTTCATAGAAACAGAAAGTAGAATGGCGCTTGTCAGAGACTAGGTGAATTATTGTTTAATGGGTACAGAGTTTCACTTGTGCAAGAAGGAAAGAGTTCTATGAATGTATGGTGATAATGGTGGAATAACAGTATCACTGTATTTAATGCCACTGACATGTATGTGCACAAAAAAAAATAGGTTACTAAATGTTCTGTTACTTTATTGCCTTAAAATTTTATCAGTGAATAGGCTAAAGAGTTTTTATCATTCTTTGCTGATGAGAAAAAGTAGTCATTTCATCAAAAAAAAAAATTGAAGTGCAATGGGACATGTTAAGAACACAGGAAACCACACTAGAGTAGCATTGCCACAGGCTCATATCCTAGCTCTGTGTGTTCCAACATTTGACATAACATGACACACATAGAAAAGTATAATATTTGTGTGGCACAACAGGGCGAAGAAGGCCTTCTCTGGTGGCATAGGGGTTAAATCTCATCTTGCTGTCACCTCTATGGTCTAAGTTCAATCTTGGCCTAACCCACACATGGCGCAGCAGACCTCTCCTGTCTCGCTCTCCTGCTCCCCTCAGCAGTATATTTCAGTAGATCCACCTGTTCTGCTCCTCACTCTGGTGGGATCTCTGGTGAATCCTCTCACTACTACCCCCACCAGACATCGGCCTACACCTCAGTTCTTCTATCCAAAAAATGAAAAAAAAAAGAAACCTTGAGGTCTGAGAGCAGGCTTCCTAAAGGAGGTGACTTCAGCTGAACCCTAAGAAACCTGAGTGAGCTCTTCTGGAAGAGAGACCGCGAGCTGTTTTTACATTTGTTTTTTTTTTAAACATTTATGCATACAAGCACTGGGGTACAGGCCAGAGGTGTGGGGGTGGTGAGAGAATCCACCACACAGAGCAGGATGCAGAACAGGCAGATTGACAGAAACACACTGCTGAGGGGAGCAGCGGGCGAGGCAGGAGGTCTTCCACGCCATGTGGGTCACCCCCCTGGCCGGCAGCAGGGATCGAACTCGTGCTGCAGTGGCTGCGGTTTGCTTCATAGTGCGTTGCTTAACCTACTGCGCCACCAGGGCGGGCCCTGTTTTTACATTTGTTACCTTATTTTATCCTCTCAACAACCCTCTATTGTTGACTACTGTATCAGTTAATGTCCTTTTAAGAAATCGATGTCACATTCCACAGAGCCTATTTAGGAGCATATGGAAACCAACATGTGATGATGAACATTACAGGACTAATAACTATGAGAAGCTATAACCACTTCTAGATCTCAGGAGGTGAGGAGAGATTGGAGCCCTCTTACGGAAACTCATCTTCTGTTGAAGAATTTAGCCACTGCCAACCCAGGCAAAGAAAGGGCCAGGAAATAAATACCTCTAACTTTACCTGCCTGCAGACCTAACAGGCCTCCCACTGACTGGCTAATCAGAAGCAGTAGGCACCACTGACAAACTCCTGGGGCACAGAGCAGGAGAGAAAAGGATAGCGAATAATCCGCAGCCACTACAGCATGAGTTCAATCCCCAGCTAGGGAGCTAACTAACCCACATGGCACAGCAGACCTCTCCTGCCTCCTCCTCTGATCCCCTCAGCAGTGTTTCAGTCACTTTGCCTGTTCTGCTCCCTATTCTGTCTCTGGTGAATCCTCTCATCCCCCACACCTCTGGGTGCACCCCAGCTCTTGTATGCATAAAAAAAAAAAAAGATAGAGAGTAGGTCTGAGGTACCAGAATATCCAGCATAGTTATTTTTTATTCTCTCCCATTACATATCAGGAAACTATAAAGTTACCTAAGTTTACAAATAAATGGTCAGAACCAGTTTCATTCTAGAATTATTCTTTTTGTTTCCCCCTAATGATTTATTTTATGGATATAAGAGCTGGGACATAGGCCAGAGATGCAAGGGGGATGAAGAGGTAAGAGGATTCACCAGAGTCAGAGTGGGGAACAGAACAGGCAGATCCGTTGAAATACACTGTTGAGGGGAGCAGCAGGGGAGACAGGAGAGGTAGGCTGTGCCGTGTGGATGATCCCTGGCAGGGGATCGAATTCATGTTGCAGATAGTTTCATAGTATTGAGACTTAACCTTTTGCACCACCAGGGAGGCCCAGAACTATTCTTTAACCACTGTGCTGTACTATGCTCAAGCCACGAGTCTCAAAGAAGCATAGCATTGAGCAGCTACTCTGGGCCAGACACTTTCCTCTGTCCCTTTCTAGTTGTGTGCGACTGCTTGTTCAGCCACTTAAGCAAATTGTTCAGGCTCTCAGATAAAGGCCTGGAGAGAAACATTTCAGGAGTAACTTGTGACCCTTTAAAATTATCAGGGATCTAGGTTCTTTCTGCCTTTCTCTTCAGCCATCATTAGTGTGTGGCTTCTGTCCTTTTTAAAGGAATTTTCCATGAGTTCTACCTGACATGTCTTACTTAAATCCCACTGACCAGACCTTAGTCACGTGACCACACCTAGCAGTAAGGGAGGTTGATAAATGTAGTCTTACCTAAATGAACCAATTACTGTCGTAATAATATCCCATAATAAAATAAGGGTTCTTTTATTAGGGCAAAGTAGATACAGGCGAGGCAATCAACAGACTATGTCACAGGGTCCTATTCATTTTTATATTCTTTTAACCTAGAAAAGGAACTGGCGCATGGTAGGTATTCAGCCAAGTGCTATTCTGAACTAATCTCAGCAACAGATAATTTAGTTATGTAAAAGAGTCAACAGAAAGAATTAAAGAAGTATGAACCTACCACCTACAAGACCCTGTCTTCGAGTTATAATTACTTAGAACATGACAGTGAAGTTCCACCAGATCACCTAGAAATAAGGACCATATGTCAGTCCTCTGAGGGCAAGCTGTGAAATTAATTAAAATAGTTATGATCAAAAATCTCAAGAATAGATTTAGGAAGTAGGAAAGCAGTTAATTCCCAGGACAGACTACACTTGACTGTGACAATCTACTTCATTAACACAACAGAAGAAAGACTATCTTTAGGGAGGGAGGGAGATTGAAGTAGGTGGTCTGTTGTGGGTCAAACAGAGAAGAACTGTCTGACATTGGAATTCTTGGAATGCTCTTTCTGAGTCTTTGGGATTCCTTTTTTTTTTTTTTTTTTTTAAGATTTTTTGTTGACTTTATTTTCTGTAGAAGAGCTGGGTATAGGCCAGAGGTGTGGGGGGGGTGAGGATTCACCAGAGACAATGTGGGGAGCAGAACAGGTGGATCTATTAAAATACACTTCTGAGGGGAGCAACAGGTAAGACAGGAGAGGTCTGCTGTGCCTTGTGGGTTAGCTCCCTCACCAGGAATCGAACTCAAGTCATTGCAGTGGGCCGTTGTGGAAGTAGTGCTGAGACTTAACCCCTGGCCATCAGGGAGAACCAAGATTCCTTTCTCCCCATACACAAATAGTTGTAAAATGTTTAGTATCCGCTGACTGAGATGATACAGATGTGCAAATTTTATATCTTTACTATAGTCTTGAGAAACTGAGCTTGCTCTGTAAAAGTCCCTTTCAAGGGTTTTATTGTCCAGGAGCCACAGTTAAGAGAGCCATTTTACATCATGACCTAGTGATGACAATGCAGATCTCAAAACAGAATGCATCCCCACTCTGGCAGGTACTTGCATATTTTCTAGCCCTGTCTACTTAATTTTTTTCTCAATTCTGTTCTTCACCCACTAAACTGATTCCTTACCCATAGGCTGATGACTGCAGTTTTAGTTTTCTTTTTTCCCTCATTCCAATTTTATTGAGATAATTAAAAAGACCTCAGTTTCAAAACACTACCATTGCTATTCTGTGACTGGGAATTGTGAGCACTTGAGACTTTTAACCAACTACTTTCCAGTCACACAAACCTCTCAATCTTATTATATAAGAACACTGGATTTCTTCCTTTTACTCTGACTTTTCTTTATGATCTGCAACTATTTTTTTTTTAAGGCCAGTAAAACTGACAGGCATTTGGCTAAATATTAATTACATTTCTTGGGGCCTCCCTGGTGGCCTAGGACTTAAGTCTCAGAACTATCACTGGGGAGGCCTGAGTTCGATCCCCAGCCAGGAAGCCAACCCACATATGGCATAGCAGACATCTCCTGTCTTGCCCACTGTTCTGCTTAGCAGGTATTTCAGTAGATCTACCTGTTCTGCTTACCACTGTCTCTGGTGAATCCTCCCACCCCCCTCCCCCTCCCACACACACCTCTGGGTTATGCCCCAGTTCTATGCAAAAAAAAAAATTATATTTCTCACTACCAATTAATAAACCAGCAGTTTGTTTATTTGTACTTTGGTTTCTCCTAAATTTGGTTAAACTCAGACACCTTTGAATTCCCTCCTAGATAGCTCCTGTCTTTTCCTGTAACTTCCTTCCTTTGCCTTGGAGGCTTCTTTCACCTTTTAAAAAAAAAACAAAAAACCAAGCTAAGGACTTTGGACTTTCTTTTAAAGAATGAGCTATTGAAGTACTTTGCTGCAAATTTGCATTTTAGAAAGATAAGCTTGAAAGGATTGTGGATGATGAAGAGAAAGTCAAATCAAAACTAGGAAACTTACAGGAATCCAGCCAGAAATGATGAGGGCCCAAGGTAAGCCAACAGTGAAGATGGGAATGGAACAGAATGAGGAGTTTCAAAGATATTATGATAAAAATTAAGGACTTAGTTTAAAATGAATTCAGCAAGTGAAAAGAGGTCTAAGATGAAGAGGTATCAAACATCACTAGTTGTAGATGTCTGAGTAGACGGAAAGAGAAAATATAAAAGGTTGGGGGAGTTCATTTAGTTGCCTGTGGGGCCCATTGTGTGAAGTATTTATAGCTCAAATTAATAGTTGTGTAGAAATGGGTATTAAAGGAGTGCTCTTTTGGGATGTTCTTTTAGCATCTAACATGCTGAAACTGACCAGAGCATGGATAAGGGCAAGAGAAACTAATTGATGGTGTTCCACCAACATTTTGTGATCAACGATGACATATAAAACAATATAAAAAAAGATGAAATAATTATCAAATTTCTCTACATTCCTATACATGTAGGTGTGTGTATATTTAGGAATGTTTCTTCATAGTTCTGGGAAAAGAGTCAACTGCCTACTTATTAAATAAAATAGATTGTTTTGATTGCAATCAGCACCTTTTTTAAAAGGTTCTGAGTGCTTTATTCTGTAACATTCTACTTCTCCAGACTTTTTGTAACTACTCTGTACAGGATGGTTCTTTTTAGACTGAAATGGTGGCATAGTAAAAGCATAGAGAACTCTGGTCAATACTTAGCAGTTCAGGAGACCCAAAGCTCAATGATTTGGATCTAGTAATCCTTCAGTTAATGGCTAACCATCCATAAATAAATGAGACAACTAAAAAGAAGTTGTGTCTTTGATTTTTTTATAATTCCTTTGAAAATCCAATCAATTCGTAAAATATTTTAAATACAAACTGAGTCAGAAAACACATGTGTGTTTCTACAGGTGGGAAGGTATTTCTGACAAAAGACCTTTGCCCTGAGGATTCTTTTGCATTGGAAGCTATTATTTACATTAAAAGCTCCAGCATATATAAGTATTGAGTCCTCTGAATTGACTCTCTTAGCCTCCTTGTAAGCATTTTACTTTTATTTTTTTTTCCTTTCTCTCTCTCTCTTTTATTTTATTTTATTTTTTTTTTACAGACCAAAAAGGAAGCACCTGAGTGGTCTAAGAAACAAAAGATGAAGACCTAGTATTTTGGATAGATTTGCCATGTCATTATTTACCCCTGAAAATCTTTTTTTGATGAATGAAGAAAATTTCAACTTAATCATGTACTTGGCAATTTTTACATTACTAATTTAAAGTTTATTTTAACTGTTAAATTAACAGATTTAGGCATAATAATCAAAATGTATAAAACACAAACAATTGTAAACTTTATATTTGGTTTTATCTATATTGTTACAAAATAAATATTGTGTACTGTATGATTTAAATTTTGGAACCTTCACAATTCTTCCATGCATTTTAAAGTAGTATGGCTTATAAATATTGGCTAGTTGTTCGTCACTATGTTTTTTAGCTATATAAATTCCTACTTTAAATGCCATAACAAAGTCTTCCTGGTGGCACAAGAGGTTAAGTCTCAGCACTAATGAAGCTAAGGCAGCCACTACAACACAAGTTCAATCCCTGGCCAGGGAGCTGACTCACATGGCGCAGCAGACCTCACCTGCCTTGCTTGCTGCTCCCCTCAGCAGTATATGCCAGTATATCCTCCTGTTCTGCTCCCCACTATGTCTCTGATGAATCCTTCACACACTAACACATACCCTGACCCCTATACCCCTAGTTTACACCCCAGTTCATGTATGCATAAATAAAAACAAAATGTAAAAAAAAAAAGGTATCTCCTATCCTGCCTTTCCACCCTAGAAGGAGGCTTAAAAGAGTCTTGATCTATCAGCTTTTCTTTGAGAAAAAAAATGAGAATTTAGCCTAATTGCACTATTGTTCAAGACAAGTTCAAGTTCATGGATAGCAAATTTATTCTAAAGATTTTACTGTAACAGTGATAAAGGATTCTTCTAATGCTAAAAGAATTCTATGATTCTTTTAGCAGTTCTTACTAAATTAATAGGATATAGCCAACTTTTTAAAATCAATTAAATGGCATCTATTGTGTTTTATTGATTCATACATACTTATATTCAACAAACATGAAAAACCTAAAATGTGTAACATTCAGATTATTGTCTTCATCCTTTTCTCAATGAGCCCTGAAAAAAATAACTATGAGATTGCAAACACCAGAGTTAAGATTTTATTATTATCTTCAATATGGGCATGTCTAAAAGTACTTATCCATAATGACGCAGAATACTGTAAATTCACTATACTGTATAGGCTGTGATTGGATAATCAGGACATTTAAGGCAGAATTCCCACACTTCAGGGTGGTTGAAGTTGTAATGCCTCAGATTCCCTTTCATTCTAAGATCCTAAGAAGGTAATGATGTGCGAAAAAAGAAAGTAGTTCACAGTTAGTCATTTTAAAATGTAATACTATAGAGTAAAAGGTTCAAAGAAAGACTTCCTGAGGCTTAGAGGTCACCAGACAAAGCTATTCAGCTAGCTAGCAAGAGTACTTAGAAGGTATCATTTACTTTGGTTGATTTACAAAGTTCATAGTCCAGTCCTCAGCTCTACAGGCTCAGAAAGTTAATTTTATTAATGTATTAAAGGTGACATCTTTCAGAACTATGCCAACACTTACGTTCTGTAAATCATGTATTAAGTTTGGTTTTTTGTTAAAGATTCATTTATGCATACAAGAGCTGGGGTGTAGGTGAGAAGTGCAGCGGAACAGCTTGGGGGAGTGGTGTGAAAGGATTCACCAAAGACAGAGTGGGGAGCAGAACAGGCTGATCCACTGAAATACACTACTGAAGGAAGCAGCAGGCAAAAGAGAAGTCTGATGCACCATGTAGGTCAGATCCCTGGCCGAGGATCGAACTTGTGCTGCAGTGGCTAGCAGATGTTTCATAGTGGTGGAGTAACCCCTTGTGCCACCAAGGAGACACCATAATGTATTAATTTTGAAAAGTAAAACATGCAGAATATAATTTACTGGGATTAACACAAACAGATCATCATATTTTCCCTTGATACTCTGTAACACTGTCTCCTTCCTCCTCTACCGATCATAAAACACTTTTTATGTTTTCTTTTTCCTCTTCTTAATCCCTTTTTCCTGGTCTTTTTATTCTCTCAATTGTTTCTAGTCCAACCATCATTTACTATATGCCAATATTTCTAAGTTTACATTTTCAGTCCAAATGTTCCCTTTAACACTTACCTGCTCCACATCTCTATTTTGATGTCCCACTGTGACCATTAACATATACAAATTCAAATTCAACCCTTTTCTCCTGTGTTACCAGTTTCAATAAATGGTACCACCATGTACTCAGTACCTGAGTAGGAGTCACCCCAGACCTGACAGGTTAACCTCCAGATATTCAATCACCAAACCCAGTTGATCTGCTTCGTAAATATTTCCCATTTAAAAAAATTTTTTATTCAGAACATGTTCAAGTACACAAAAGGGGAGAATAAACATTTTAAATATATTTACTGCGAGGGGCCTCCCTGGTGGCACAATGGGAAGCAATGCACTATGAAGCAGACCACAACCACTATAGCATGAGTTTGATCCCTGCCAACGGCCAGGGAGATAACCCACATGGTGCAGCAGACCTCTTCGGTCTTGCCTGCTGCTCCCCTCAGCAGTGTATTTCAGTCTGCCCGCCTGTTCTGCTCCCCACTTTGTCTCTGGTGAATCCGCACACTCCCCGCACTTCTGGCCTGTACCCCAGTGCTTATATAATAAATACAGTGCATAAATAAATCTTTCAAATAAATAAATATATTTACTGTCAATGTGAAGGTTTTATGGATACATATATATGTCAGTTTTCAGGAAATTGTGTGTATTTTTTAAATGCCTGATGTATTATATATCAAAGAAAGGAAAAGAGGAAATCACCATTGAGAAACCTCTGATGAAATAAATTCTTCAGATATCAACCACTAATGAATACTAAAACAATTATATGTGAGAATAATTGGGAACTTGCTATCAGCCCTTCACATCACTAAAAGTAGGACAACCAGAAATTATGTGACTCTTGATGTGATGAAATATTTTATAAACACCTATGTAGTACCCTTGTCAAAAGAGAAAAATTAACCTGAGTCAAGTCTTCAGATCTAATTTCTAGTCTCCAAGCAATAGAGAGCAAGCTGAATGACACCAGGAAGAAGGAATCACCTGAACATTCTGGGCAATGGAATGTTCATTATATCATTGTATAATGAGCATGGGGAATGTTCATTGTTTCTAGACCTTCCTTATTCCTAGGCTTTTTCAGTAGAGTTACGAAATAAATGTTTTCAAAAGTGTGGGAAAATCATAAATTCCTGCTACTATATCTAATTCTAATTTAAGGTTCTTACAAATTTCAACTCCTTTGATTTTCTGCTTTGTATTTCATTTCCTGCAAGTGAATTTCTATCACTATCTCAGTTCCAGACCCCTGGAATTCTTCCTAGTTACCTGAATAGTCTCTTAACTGCCCTTCCTAAATCTACTGGTGCCTCTGTCCAAACCACTCCACAGTAAATAATCTTTTTCCTTTTTTCTAAACTGCAATTTTTAATTTAGGATTCAGATTATATTTTCTATAAGGAATTTATATGCCATGGACTTGGAAAACAACAAAATGTAATTGAGATATAAGCTAAGCGCACAGTATATTACATTTCAATAAATTTAATTGAAAATTCTTCAGTGACCATGTAGATAAAACCAGAGCCTCAGTTTTTATTAAACCATTATAAATTAAAATATGTTTCCATGTCAGGTAGAGAACAGTTTTATTTTTCATTTAATTCAACCATGGTGATGTGGATCATAAAATTGAACAGCAGTAAATTTTTAAATTATTGACTGTGTTGATAATAATTCTAAAAATTGTTTGCATAGTTGCAGGAACATACGTCACTTGCTGCCTTCACAGACTAGTTCAGAATTAACTTAAAAGATCAACAAAATTAAAAAAAAAAAGTTTCCAAATAGATGGATAAAAATATATACTTTATTACCCCTGGTTTATAGATTCCAAAGGTATCCTAGACTTGGCCAACCCTTTTAGTTCTTGTACTAGTGGTTAGTTCTTATACTTCCTTTATATTCAAAGTGGTTGAAAAACATACAACCTAATGTTTCATTCTTTGGCTAGCAAACAGTGCTTTACATTGTATTAACAAGAACTTTAGAACTTAATAGAATGTGGTAGAATGGAATGGAATAGAATAAAAATGACTGTTGTCTTAAAAAGAATGTCTTATCTTTTAGTAGGAGAAATGCTTGTTTCACCTAATAGAAAAAAGTTTTAAGCTCTAAATATTTAAATTGTTCAATAGCACAGCATAATACAGCAGTGTATCCCTTACTGCACACAGCTTCACTAATAAATGTCAAGCATAGAAAAAGATAAAAGTGAAAACACGGGGCCCTCCCTGGTGGCGCAGTGGGTTAAGCAATGCACTATGAAGCAAACCGCAGCCACTGCAGCACAAGTTCGATCCCTGCTGCCGGCTGGGGAGGTGACCCACATAGCACAGGCAGACCTCTCCTGCCTGGCCCGCTGCTCCCCTCAGCAGTGTGTTTCAGTAGATCTGCCTGTTCTGCCCCCTGCTCTGTCTGGTGAATTCTCTCACCTCCCCGCACCTCTGACCTGTACCCCAGTGCTTGTATGCATAAATGAATAAATCTTAAAAAAAAAAAAAAGTGAAAACACGGTGTTTCATTAATTTTCTAAAATGTCTCATGGGATAAATGGATGGATAAAGAGTAAAGGAAAAATTAATTGTACTTTCTTCCTTCAAAAAATCAAAGTATAAGCCCAATAAATAAGGTTAAAAGCTGATCTAATAACTGAATTATCAGATTTTCCATATTAAAGAAGTTCATTGAACATTTATCAGTGTATAATTCAACATAAAAGTAAAATAAAGGTAGGGGTGGGGGAAGAGGGGAGACCGTCATGACTCCTAAATATTTGTGAGATGCTTTCATTATAGTTTTACATTATCACTAAAATTTTAGTATATTACCACAGGTCTTTCACACTTGTGATAGTAAAAAACACCTAACAAATTAGTCTCTTAAATTTTAGTGTCTGTTACAGTATGGAGTGGTGTGCTCCTAAGGTTAACAGCCAGCTCCCAGAAAAAAGCAGCTTTCCATGTTAAAATGGAATAGATACTCTCTCATTGGTGAGACTCCAATCCCCAAAGTGGCCCTGGGCAAAGATGCACATGCTAGCCTCCAGGTGCCAGCCACCCTGGAGCCAAGCTGCAGAATCCTCAGGGTACTCCTCTGCCTGCTTTTCAAATTCACCGTGAGTACTCACTACTCAGTGGCCTCTCTTGAGTTCCTTAAATTCTGCCAACTCTTTCTTTTCTTAGGGTCTTCACCACAGGTAGCTTTCTTTGCCCAGAGCACTGCATCCCCCTTCCCTGACTCCTCCTTTAGATCTACATTCTGCTACACACATACTGGGAGGGAGGGAACGTGAGTGGTGACATAAAATGCAGTTCTAAAACAGCTTTTCAGATCACTGCCCAAGACGATAGTTCGCTGGGCGTTGCCAATCAGATTCTCAATTTATAGGTTTCACAATGACCAGCTCAGCTCTATCCCTGCCTCTATCACGTTGTCTTTACCTATGCTAACTTCTTCTGTAGTGTTACCTTCTAGTCCTAAATCTGAGAGCCTGGGAATACACCTTCTGGGTGACTTTGCATCTCTCTGCTCCAGTCCTGTAAATGGCAATTTTGTAGTTTCACTACAGAGAGCTACTTTCTTCCCCAATTCTTCAGCGCCACAAAAACCTTCATTTCTTTGACCAATAAAACAATTGATTTCATTATTTCCAAGCTTGTTAATTGTTCTGACTTCCAATGTTTCAATACTCCTTTTTTAAAAAGGAGATTGTACCTCTGATCAGTCATTTAAACAATTGAAATGTAAAAGCATCTTAATCATCTTATAAACATCGTCTTTAAACAATAGTATTTATTTTAGCCACTAGTGAAATTTACACAGACACCATTTTTAGGGAAGTACTACAAAATTTTCCATATACTTAGCAGGTCTAACTTTCTTCTTCCTTCTCGCTCATTCTTTACCTGTCTTTTAAAAAAAAGATTTATTTCCTTTAATTAATAAGTAGATACCTGAATGTGAATAATAAATGTTTGTATATCTTCTTTGATCTGTTACTTTGTCAGGTACTTATTTAAGATATTTTCTAAATTTATCTCTTCAATAATAATGTTTACTGATAATCTGAAATTAAATTTCTATCCTTAATCCTTCTATGTTCAAAGCATATGTAATGCCCCGAATGTCATCTGTTAATGCTTTATTAAGAAATCATTAATGTTATACAGCAGAAATATCACATTAAAATTTGTGCTCTAAAAGATGTATAGACATTCTGTACTACTAATTTCTCTCATTACTCTCCTCACTTACTCATAATACTTCAATTAAGTCACAAATCTGCCTCTTACTTTCAGGCCTTGCCATTTATTTCCGGAAAGATCATCTTCATCTACTATTATTAATATGACTGGATCATTCATCATTACTGACTACTAGCGTAATTCCAAGAACACATTATCTATTCTATAAAATGCAACCTTGCCTTTCATTTTCTAAAAAAAATTATATACAATACATTTTAATATATCATATATATTACCCACTACATATATTTTCCTGTATGTATATACTGATATGTGTATATATATTCACATATATTCAAAATACCAACCAGGAACTAAAACAAAGTTGGCTGTGTCCGTAGGAACCTAGAACAAAAATGAAAACATTTATATAATTTCAGTTGCCTTTGATGATTAAAAGATAAAGTGCTGTGTCCACTAGAGCAAATGTTAGAAGAGCAAAGAACTTTAGGGAGACATCTCTTGCTGGTATTACTGAGCAAAGTGAAGGGCACCCCAAGACTCTGTAAAGAGGTTCTGTCACCTCCCACATAAAGACAAAGCATATTCTTAGTGTGCGATATCTTTAATAAGATCATGGGCATAGAAAGAGAAGAGAGGATATAGTTTCCCAATAAAACACCAACGTCACCCAACCCTCATGGGTAGATTCCCAGCCAAACAGGTCGCCCGACGTGAGGCTACAGAGTTCTGAGAACTTGCCACAAGTCTAAGGCACCTTTTGGTGCCTTAGGAAAGGGGCAGAAGGGGCCTGACAAATCTGGAGTGAAAGGAGCAAAAGTATGAATCGAGGTAATGGCTGCCATTGTCAGCCTCCCCACAGGGCTCTCACCCATGTCTCCTCTGAATGCTTCCTTCAAGTCCCCAACCTCCCTGGTGCAAGTCCAAAGCTAAGAGGAAAAGCAGAATTTCTTCTTCATAAGTCTCTCCTCCACACGCCGCCTCCTTCATTTTTCCTCCCTGCTTAGCTCCACCCTTCATTAGGTGGGGCAGGGAACATGTAACCTCCTCTCTATGGAAATTATACTGTTACACTAATAACCTCAGAGCTTAGAACAAGGCTTGCATATGAGAAATATTCAATAGAGGATGGGTGACTCAATGAATCTCTGGACAAACAGGTACAACAGCTATGTCTTTACCTCTGTGATACTAAATACCCACAGATATGTATACATATTTTCATTAATTGTAAAGTTAAGTAGTGTGTCCATCCATTTGATCAAAGTAAATTGTATGGCCAAATACACCAGAAAATGTCCCTAAATGTAATCCCAGGCACTTTATATGCCTGCTGTTTCAATAAGGACGAAATAAAATTTTACATATGATTGTTCTAGCAAATATTCTTGTAGACAGGTGAATTGACTTCTTTTGACTGATACTTACTTGTTTTTATTTCATAGAATCAAGACTGATTTTGGCAGAGTATACAAAATGTTGATATAATTTCCTGTGGCTCATTGTCTTGAATTTTTAAAAAATATCTTATTTAATTCTTATTAACTTATTCAACATGCATATACATAATGGCTTTATTTGTTTTATGAAGTTTAGCGTTCAGTCCCTTCTTCCTCACACACACTCCTGACACCCCCAAATACACACCTGCCAATCTATATTCCATTTCTGTTTTATCATCTTTAGACACTGTTGCATCCCAGCTGTTAGCACAGTACCAGGTACAGAAAAAAAAAATCACTCCTCAAAATTTTACTGAATGGAAGGAAGAATGAAAATGGTGTTTGTTTTCTGTTTGTTTTTGTTTTTTTCATATTGAGTTTTAGTTGGAAATGTCTTAGCCCATTTCAGGCTGCTTTGTTTAAATACCCTACACTGAATAGCTCATAAACACCAGAAGGTTTTTTTTTAAAAAGATTTATTTATTTATGCATACAAGAACTGGGGTATAGGCCAGAAGTGCCAGGGTAGGGGTGAGGGGGCGAGAGGATTCATCAGAGACAGAGTGGGGAGCAGAACAGGCAGATCTACTGAAATACACTGCTGAGGGGGGCAGCAGGCAAGACAGGAGAGGTCTGCTGTGCCATGTGGGTCCCCTCCCTGGCCAGGGATAGAACTCGTGCTGCAGTGACTGAAGATGCTTCATAGTGCAGTGCTTAACCCTTTGTGCCACCAGGAAGGCCCCAACATCAGAAGTTTATTTCTCATAGTTTGGTTTGGGAAGTCCAGATCTAAGACCAGCAGAGTCAGTGTCTAGTGTGGGCCCACTCCCTTGTTCACGACTGCTGTTTCTGGATCTGTGGCACAGGCTGTTAGCTAGCTCTCTGGTATCTGTGATAAGGACATTAGTCCCATGAGGGCTCCCCTCATGATCTGATCAAAGACTACCCACCTCCAAATAACCAGCACAATGCACAGTTGGGGTTAGGCTTTGTCAGTATATCATTTATTAAGGTTAAAATCAAAATCCTTATCCCTTGCCCAGCAGGAAGGTTGGGAAGGCTTGGACCGATAAAGTAAACTGAGAAAATTGGAGACCATAAGACTGATCTGAGCAGGAATGCAGCAAGCAAGGGCAAGGTCAGGACACATTCTGTGTCAAAGGTCAATGCTCAAGACCAGGCATCCCAGCTCTAATTAGTACAAACCGACTCTCCAGTCCTGAAAACAGGCTATGAAAAGGGAGCGCCAAATCATTCACAGGCAGGCTTCTCCCATCTCCTTGGCTGCTTCTCTTAGTATTGTATTTCAATAAATCTGCTTTTCAGTTCTTCACCCTGTCTCTGGTGAATTCTTTCACTCCTGTGCCTCTTGCCTATACCCTGAATCTCCCACACAACAGGTTTCAGCATATGAATTTAGGGGGAGACATTCAGTGTATAGGAGAAGACAATTTTTGTCACCAGTTAGATAACCCTTTTTCTTATTCAGAAAAGCAGAGTTTTTCCTATCTATCTCTCAACATCTTTTCACCTGATCTCATTGCCCTTCCAAGGCTAATCCTATTTTACTAAAACTCCACCTTATATAGAGTTCTGTAGAATGAACCAGAAAGAGTGTGAAGTGAGAAATGCAGAGGATCCATGACAAAATACTAACACTAACATTTGAGGAAAAGACAAAGAGAGAAAACAAAAAAGAACCGCCCTCATCCTTATTTACCTCTTGTTAATTGGCTTCCGCCTGAACCACCAAATTAAAACTCTTCTCCCAAAGGGTTCTTCCTGCACCTCCTGTTATTGAGCATCTGCGCCTTTGTCTCTCACTACTTCCTGTCAAAATGTTATTCTTCCTCCAGCCCCTTAAATAGTGATTCCTCGATGTTCAATCTCAAGCCCCATGTCCTGTTTCTAGTCCTCTTTCATCATAGAAGAAAGCATTAGAGGGAAATAAATGTATCTCCCTGGCCATTCTCTCAACCCTTCTCCATATTTTTCACAGAAGGAGTTTTCCCAAATATTCCTGCCTGTTTCTAAGTCCCAACTGTCTGACTGGAACATTTTAAGGATGCGTTCTATGTAGTTTCTCTCTTTCCATTTTGTTTTCTACAAAAGAAGCAGTTTATTCTAACCCTGGGTCAGTTCCCTACTCTTTTAGTTCCAAGTTGTTTGGGGGTTTTTTTGAAAACATTTTATTTATTAATGCATACAAGAGCTGGGGTACAGGCCAGAGGTGTTGAGGGTGAGAGGATTCACCAGATACAGAGTAGGGAACAGAACAAGCAGATTGACTGAAATACACTGCTGAGGGGAGCAGTGGGTGAGGCAGGGGAGGTCTGTGTCATGTGGGTCCCCTCCCTGGCCAGGAATCAAACTCATGCTGCAGTGGCTGCGGAAGCTCTATAGTATGGAGCTCAAACCCTTGCGCCATCAGGGTCGCCCTAATTGCAAGTTATAATGATGACCTAGCGACTCAGATGGTGAATCTAAAACACAGAGGTGGAGGGAAGGGTGGAATGAAGACCCATTTGGTCTTCACCTTTTTACCTCCTCTAGTACAGCATTTATTAATAAAAGTGATGGGATTTTAGGCCTTTTGCTGGTCTATGGGTTAACTCTGCCACTGCGAAGGCCCACCACAATGACCTGAGTTTGATTCCTGGCCAGGGAGCTAACCCACATATGATACAGAAGACCTCTCCTGTCTGGCCCGCTGCTCCCCTCAGCAGTGTATTTCAGTAGACCCACCTGTTCTGCTCCCCACTCTGTCTCTGGTACATCTAATCACCTCCCCACACCCCGGGACCTCTGGCCTGCACCCCAGTTCTACACAAAAATAAAAATCTTTTTAAAAAAAGATATGAGTCTCCCTGGTGGCACCAGCGTTAAAGACACAGTGCTATCAAGCTGCCTCCAGCCACTGAAACATGAGCTCAATGCTGCATGGCCAGGGAGCTGACCCACATGGCAAAGCAGACCTCTCCTGTCTTACCCACTGCTCCCCTCAGCAGTGTACTTCAATGGATCTGCTTGTTCTGCTCTTCCTCTGTGTCTGGTGGATACTCTAAACCCACCCCCCACATCTCTGGCCTACATCCCAATTCTTGTATGCATAAATAATTAAATCTTTAAAAAAAATAGATGGGATTTTCCATCTCTATCACTTTTGTCATTCTAATCTATTGCCCACACTTGGGAAGAAAGATGCTATTTATTGGGCCCCTGACATCTCCACAACAAAGATCCTTTAAAAAAAGACTGTATACTCATATGTTGATATGTTACAAAATGTTTATTTCACCTTCTTTTCTTGAGGTCCTTTTCTGGTCACTGTTTCAACACACAAAACTTGTTCCTCCCCAAAGAATCAGTGAAGACTAATTTATTCGACCAGAAGTTCCTAATCACACTGGGAAGAAATTGTTTCAGTAAGCTCCTTAGTACAACTGTAATTAGTACTTTGAAAAAGTTATGCATGATAAAAATTTTTTTCCTGTGTGAATGGATGATCATGATGAATCAATCAATTACTCTCTTCCTTTTCCTTCCTTCTTTTCCTTTTCCTTCTCTGTAACCTTTATGATCCCTGACATCACTTCCATTTCCAATCCTACGCTACCTGTTGCCTACAGAATATTTCTTTTAAATTTTTTTAATTGGCTTATATAGCTTTTAATTCTTCAAACTGTTTTATGATGACTAATGCAAGCTTACAGAGAAATTGCAAGAATAATACATTTATCCATTTCCAAGATTCTCCAAATGTTAACACTTTATCAAAACATTTCTTTCCTTTTCCCTATCTTTTTGTTGATTTTTTGAACCTTTGAGAGTATGATGATAAGATGGTTTTCCTTTATCGTCAAATGTTTCAATGAGCATTTCCTAGAACAAGGACATTCTCTTACATAAGCAAAGAACCAGGATCAAAATTAACACAGGAAATTAACACTGATATAAGACTATTATCTAATCTAAAGATCTTACTCAGACCCACCAATTCAGATTCCCAGTAATGCCCTTTATGCCAAAGAAAATCTCTGACAATTCATTGCATACAGTTCTCCTGTCTCTTTAGCACAATTCCCTTTAATCTAGATTAGTTCCTCAATTTTGAAAAGTACATGTCAGGTCCTTTGATAGACTGCCCCTCAATTAAATATTCATTTTGACCTGTCCATTTGCACTAATTTGTTTTGTGGAGCAATGATGAATAAAAGTAATCCATTTTCTATGTCCACATTCTAGTTTCATATCCCAGCACCACCTCTCACTGATGTGTGATCACTTAACCTCTCTGAGCCTCAGTTCCTCACATTTAAAACTGGTATAATTACACCTACGTAAGGAGTCATGGAGACTATTAAAGGAAGTGACTTATTTGAAAGGAATTTATCCCCCAAACTCACCAATTGTATACATTAAACATGCACAGCTTTTTTGTATGTCAATCATACCTCAACAAAGTGGTTCAGTGTTTTTTTCCTAAGAGGAATTTACTCAATGCATGTCACAAAGTCATTTGCTTTTCATGTGATTTGGTTACTCAACTCTTCACCATCTGGTTACCCTTACATAAGTGCATTCTAAAGTGTATCTCTAAAAGCGGGGTTCTAGAACTGCTTACACTCATCTACATGATGGTCAGACTCATCAGACTATACACTACAATTGAACCGAGAATGAATTCAAACCCCTAAGGCTTTTTTTTTTTTTAAGATTTATTTACTTATGCATACACGAACTGGGGTACAGGCCAGAGGTACGGGAGGGGGAGGGGACTCACAAGACACAGTGGGGATCAGAACAGGCAGATCTACTGAAATACACTGCTGAGGGGAGCAGCCGGTGAGACAGGAGAGGTCTGCTGCGCCATGTGGGTCACCTCCCTGGTGGGGGATTGAACTCGGTGCTGCAGTGGCTGCGGATAGCTCCATAGTGCTGTGCTTTACCCCCTTGTGCCACCAGGTAGGCCCAACTATCCTTACTGATAGTATCATTATCATTTATACTATTATTACTAGTACTAGTGTTTTTGGACTTGATCTACTGTATGTGTCAGGCTCTGTACTGAACATTTCTTGGTTCCAAGAGATTGAGTCCTTTATTATATAATTCTTGCAACTCAGTGAGGTACTTAAAATCAGTGTTTTTAAAATGATGGAAGAGATTCAAAGGAGTTAATTCATAAAATTTATAAAAGTAAGGATGCTAGAATTTAGTCCCAAACAGATTTTTCAAAACATGAACACTTTTATTTTCCTCTAAAAAAATATCATTTTTAATTTCTGCTCATCATTCTAGTCTGTTGGAAACCATGATTTTGCCATCCAACATTTTAGCTCTGGAGTCATATTTGTGTCTTCCTCCAAATCATTGACAAAATTGTTATTCAAGGGAGAACCCTGTGATATATGTTAAACAGTTCCTTCTTGGTTAAAATTCATCACTCTCTGGGTACAGTTTTTTCATACAGCTATAAATAAATTTTGGATTGTGGGCCAGTTCACCTATCATCATCTTATCTATAAGAACAACTGAAGATATTTTTTCTTATGGCAGGAGAATACCCCCAGGCTACTAACTTAATAGCACCTTTGGAGGGAAAAATGCTTGTCTCAGTTTAGTTCAAACAGTTTGTATTGAAATAATATTGGTTCCTAGTGACCATTCATTTTCTTTTTATAAATCCTCTCCTTCATACTCTCTTCTGGAATTTTGATAGATGAAAATTCAAATAATAGTGAGTAGTTTCCAAAATCCCAATCTTTTTCTAACAATGTGACAGCATATTGTTACTCGGTGACCTCAGGAAGGTCACTTGTTTAACCTAGTTTCTTTTTTTTCTTTTTTAAAGATTTATTTATTTATGCATACAAGCACTGGGGTACAGGCCAGAGGTGTGGGGGGTGAGAGGATTCACCACAGACAGTGCGGGGAGCAGAACAGGCAGATCAACGAAAGTACACTGCTGAGGGGAGCAGNNGGCACAGCAGGAGAGGTCTGCCACGCCATGTGGGTCCCCTCCCTGGCCGGCAGCAGGGATCGAACTCGTGCTGCAGTGGTTGCGGTTTGCTTCATAGTGCGTTGCTTAACCCACTGCACCACCAGGGAGGCCCTTAACCTAGTTTCTTAAGCTGACCTTATTGATGGCATTTATTGACTTTTGCCCACAACTCGTGCAGTAAGTATTACCTCTATTTTACAGATCAGAAAGCTGAAACTTGGAATTATAAAAACATACCTACAAGTGGTAGAGCTGCTTAATAGGTTGTCTCCAAGTGGCAGATTTTCACAATCTCCTCATGCTGTAATCACCTTCAGAATATTCTCTGGCCACTAGCCATTCACTTCTACCAAATGGTGTACAGTAAAAGGTAGATCTGTTTGAGCATCAAAGTATCCCCTACCCTGACAAATCATCACCACACCAGAGGACAATCGTTCCCAAAGGAAAACTGTCTCTCCAACAGCCTCAGGGTAAAGTAGTTAAGACTGTCAAATGTTTGACATACATTTCATACTACTGAGATTCTCAGGGAGATTCAAAGGGTGTTTCCTCCTGTCCTAAGGACTCATTTGGCCTTCTCAGCCACCTTGTTCAGGGATGTGCCATGACCCTCATTTTGTACTTGCAGACAAAGTTCTAAAGTTTTAAAGGAATTTGTTCAGAAGATCACAACTGAAACTCAAATTCCAATTTTCTCAAACCAAATTCAGTACTCTTTCACTTAACTAATGTCTATTTTTTCCTGCCTTTGATCATTTAAAGGCTTGTTGACATTTTCAAAAACAAGCAACTTTGACCAAGGGAGAAGGTTATTAGAAATGTAAGTTGACCTTTACATTACAAAAGTTTTAATACAAAAAAAATTCCCTATTAAAAAGTTATTCCTTAACATCAGCAACTTGGGGTTTGGGTGGAAAACAGGATAGATCATACTCAGTCTGAGCCCTGTGGGAAAAGGATGGGATCCGGGAAACAGCAAATTAACCCCCAGCTTTACCTGTTTACATAGTCCATGTGTGTTTGTTCTGTTTGAAGATACTTTAAAAATAACAATTGTAAAAGAGATTACTGCTTTGATCAGAGAATCTGAATCTCTTTTGTTTGACCATGAATAATTGGTCTTTGTAATGTTAATGCTTCTTTTAAGGACTATCAGATCTGTAAATGCACCTTAATTACAGACAAGCAGTTTTGGAGGGAATTCGTGACAGCATTTTATTGACGGTCTTTTCTTGTTCCCCTTCAAATCTAATTATAGTAGAAAGATTATTTTAGACCAAGGAACAAAAAGCTATAATAATTAGTGTTTTCACTAATGTTCATGTAGGTCAAAATAGTTACCTTATTGAATAATAAGATTTAAATTTTAAAAATGTCATATGTTCCCTATGGCGCACAGAACAAAAAGGTGAAGCTTTTAACTGAGATGTACTTGTGAACCTGTTAACCACAATTCTGCCAGCAGCTCAGAAGTCTGTTTGCCCAGACTTCACATTTAGAAACACCACATGGAAATCCACAACTTAAACAATGCCTGATTCTTAAATCTTGTTTTTAAATCTGAAAGCAACTGAATAATCTAATTAGCATGTATGGATCAGAGGAGGGATTTTTTTTTAAGTCCTCCAATTTTAATTTTGTGGCACAGGCTTAGTCTTTTTGTTGCAAGATGAATGTTAATATACAATGTTAGATGTTGTTGAAGATGTGAGGAAATGGGATTGCTAAATTGCAAATTGGGTGATTTAGTTAGATATGAGGAAGGATTTCTCAACAGCAGAGTGAAATCTCCTTATGTGGAGGTGGTTTGAAAATTGCGTATTTTATGAAATGGTGTGGGGCAAAGCCTGTGTGCCAAGCGCAGCCTGTCAGAAGGGGAACCTTTCAATTGAATGCATTTGCTCTTGTGCATAGTATTAAATCCCCAAATGGGATTTTCTCCTCCCCTAGCCAGAAGGCTAAGCACCACTGTTAAGCACTTATACCTTGTACTTGCTACCTTCCAACCAGAAATTATTTCCTTTTTCAATATTATGTTAACATTTAAATTTATCATTTTACACTATGACCAGAGTCAACCACACCTGTATATGAGGAGAAATGATATCTCTGAGGTTTAAACCATATTGAGTTAACACATCTCTGTCTTTTGGGGTACTTTTTTTTTTCTTTCCTAATTATGGCAGCAATTAGCTTTGCAGCATTGCATTCATTCCAAGCAGCAGGGATGGAGAACAATAATCTTGTTTACTCGAAGCTGGAGAGAGTGTACCTAGCTTTGTTGTCTCCACAGTGTAATCTAAATGCTTTCTCAGGTGTCATCCCACACAATGGAGTGTGACTGGACCCCCCTGGAAGCATCTCCTTCACGTGCTTAATTCCGTTGTCACTGAAAACCTCTACAAGGTCAAGGAAAAACAGGTAACAGATCTTTTTAAATTTAATGAGGTGGCATTTTTATTTACATTATTTCAAAGATAGAGCCATCAGATAAAAGAATACTTTTTAAAAATCATTTAAACTGTTAAAATGATCTCAGGGAAAATCATGATATTCCTCTAGATCGTTTTTGACAGTTAATGGAATAGAAAGCTGACTGTTGTAAATGGTTCTTGTGTAGTAATGGGGGAAAGCATATTATTAAATGGACAAGTTATTTACGTTTGAAAATAAACTGCATCACACACGGGAAATTAGGTTACAGGCTATTCTGCCTTACAACATGAACATATCGTTAGTTTTAATTTTCCACAACAAAGATTTTAGGGTAATTTGCTTTCATTAGAATAAAGTAGTTTCTCTTCTATGTACATTATCATTCAGCACCTCTGTTGTCACCAAAGAGGTTTTTTTTCTTAATGTGCAAGAAGAATATTCTTGATTTTTCCAAGTACCTTAATATCATGGCTAAAGTTTTATGGTATTCAGCGAAAACTGAAATGGTAGGTAAGCACAATGCAAATGTATCATAGCCATCATACGATACCAAAAGTAATATTATGAAGGTATACTACCAGTATTTGATGGGTTTTAGTGTTTTAGGGTGCTTAGTGTACACAGTGTGTTTCTCTACTGTAAAATGTTGGCTGCCAGAGAGGAAGAACAATAATCAGTTATACATTAACCATAAAAGGTCATTTCTTGTGGCAAATGCAAGGTCTATTGATCAAGTAACATTTTTGTCAGTAGAAACGAGTCTCATTACTGCATGAAGCTGGTGAAGGACACCATTGTCTAGTGAGACATGATGATACAAGCAAATCCTCCATATGCTTGGGGTGGTTTGGATATCATCAAATGTTTCTCTTCATTTATATAATGTAATTTACTGATTTTTCAGCCAATCAGCCCCCAAAGTTGCATTCTTTTGTTAGCTCTGATGCACTTTCAAGTAATGATTAATCACCTCATGGTAACTACGAGAAAAGAAAAAATCATATGAAAATGAATGACGTCTTCACTTGTGTTACAAAATTGTCTATAAACTAGTCTCCCAGCATGAACTGTGGTTTACTTTCAAACTTAAATAACTTGTCTCTATAACCTTATCTTCTGGGTACTTCCTGCGAACTTCATATATTATGCAATCAAGCCCATAAATATAGGTAGAAGTTAACTTGAATGGCTGAAACAGAGTTAACCACACACATGTAGTTAAAGCTTTATCACCATTTCTGTCATAAACCTCTCCCTTTTCTTTAAGAGATTTACCAAGCTGTCATAAAAATGTATTACGGCTGTATCTTTACAAAACATGAGCTCCAAAGGAGTGACTTGCCTCCTTAAACACACTGGACTTCGACTCAGAGTCACGTAGTAGCTTAGAACGTGTGCTGCCACACGTCAGGACGGCTGGTGCATCTGGCTGTGGAATGTCCCAGGTTTGAGGTGGCACAGGAGTTTAGTATTCCACCTTTTCTCATCAATGTCTAAAAAATTATCAAGTATCACCTCAATGATGACATGATCCTAGAGGTATGCCATTAAGCACATTTAACCAATTTACCAAAGAAACAAGGAAGATAGAAAATAGAATATGCAATGTTCTTTACATGTATCCTTTTATATTAAATAATCTCACAAATTAAAAAAAAAGAAAGAAAATAGAATATGTATGAGAAAAAAAGTGATTATACATAACCAAATATCTGTAACAAGGAGGATGAGATTTCCCAGGGATATAATTAATCAAAAATAATTATTGTAGGAAAATTGAAAGAATCAGACAGCTAACTGACTTAGCAAAAGGATATGGCAAGCATCCTGTTGATAATTTTGCTGATGGATTTTCAGGAGTTACTGCTAATAGTACTGGATCTTGCGGTGTATATCTGCAGTATATTAAGAAACTAAACTCAGTCATTTATGTTTCTAATATTTTTAAAAAATGGGTAGTAGGCACAAGGCCTCTCTCTTTTTATTTATTTATTTATTTATGCATACAGGAATTGAGGTGTAGTTCAGAAGTGCAGAGGGTGAGAGGATTCACCAGAGACAGAGTGGGGAGAAGAACAGGCAGACTGACTGAAAGACGAGGTTGAGGGCACCAGCCGGCGAGGCAGGAGAGGTCTGCTGCGCCATGTGGGTTTCCTCTCTGGCCAGCCACAGGGATCAAACTCGTGCCGCAATGGCTGCGGTTTGCTTCATAGTGCATTGCTTAACCCATTGTGCCACCAGGGAGGGCCCGGGAACAATATTTTCATGTGAATAGATGAGGTAATAAACTCTTATAGTACATAAACATATCAACAACCCATTTTGCTTTTTATATTCCAACCATATATATTCTAAGTATATATTTTTATAAGTATGTATACCAACATATTTTATTAAAAAGATTTATTTACACATGCAAGAACTGGGGTACAGGCCAGAGGTACAGGGGGTGAGAGGATTCACCAGAGACAGAGTGGGGAGCAGAACAGGCAGATCTACTGAAATACACTGCTGAGGGGAGCAATGGGTGAGACAGGAGAGGTCTGCTGCGCCATGTGGGTCAGTATCCTGCCTGGGGATCGAACTCATGCAGCTGGCAATAGCTTGATGGTCCTGTGACTTTAATAACCTCTGTGCCACCAGGGAGGCCCATTCATTCTGTCTATGAATGACTTCAGTACAGAAATCTTTTTTCTCTTATTTTAATGACCTCTTATTTTCTATGTTCCTATCTTAGAAGCCCAAGGGTCATGTCTTGGAAGATCACTGCCCAGTGTCAGAAAACTAAGTTCAAATTCTTCAGGACCCTTCTCAGTGATCTCTTCCTCCAGAAGCCTTCGTTGCTGAGTTGTCATAGATACTGTGTTTTCTTCTTTATTTTCATAGTATTTTATGCTTAAGCTTTAATAACACTTTGGTCTCCTTTAAATTCCCATTGCTTATTAGTTTATATTATTTAGCTTCCATTTCTCTAGAATTGAGTGAGTTCTATTAAAATAGATGAATTCTTTGGTTCCTTTCTGAGCAATAAATGCCATTAATCCAGACTAATTTCCTAGTAGTAGGGCATCTGTGAAGCTAGTCTTCAAAAGCGCTTGACAATACTTGAGTCCTAATACTGACATCTTAGTAATTTTTGAAATATAGATAGCAACCTTCCTCCTGTCTGCCTTTCATAGCCTCTAATTGTCTCCCACCTCCCGAAAAGTAAACTGTTAGCAATTTTGCGTTAGCCATTTTAGAAAATGTGTGCTTCATATAATTTATTTACATAAACCACACCATGAAATATGTATTAGCCAGTGACATATTTTTTTCCACTTCATATGCCTTCAGAGATCATTTCACGTTAGTACAAATATACCTATTTTGTTCTGTTAAAATTGCTGGTTATTATTCCATGATGTGGATATACTCAAGTTTACTTACCTGATGGTTGCATTACCTACAACTGAATATTTAGACAGCCTGCAGTTTTTCATTATTACAAACAATGCTGTAACAAACATTTTGATGCATCTGTTTCTCTTTTTGCATATTTAAGTAATTTTGAGGAATGAATTCCTGGAAGTGGAAGTTTGAAGTATATGAAAAGATGACCTTTCGCTGGATGCTCTACATTGCCCTCTGTAAAAATACACACTTTATAAAATCCACACAAATTTATGTTTTTACTAACATGGGATTTCATTTTTGTTCTCAGTGGAGTCAAAAAATAGCATGTCATTGGTAGTTCCTTGAGATTTGCATTTCCTTGAGAGCAGTGAAGTTGAGTATCATTTCACACAGTTATTAATCACTTGTATATCTCTTATTTTGTGAAATACCTACTTACTACCATTGCTTGTTTTTCTGCTCGGTTTTCTTGTGCTTTTTCGTACAGATTTTTAATGACTAATTTTATGGTCGTGGATATTCATCTTTTGTTCCAAATATTTTCTCTCGGATAGTCACAATTTGGGAAATTGGAGACAGAGGGGTCAGTTGTCTTTTAATTTTACAGACACATCGATTTACAACTCTGCATTGCGTTAGGCATTTTCCTGGGCTTTATGACATAAGTTCTTTATATAGCACATGAAATCCTATCTGATTATTCCACAGGCTAACTGCTTTCACCAGTTAATATGCTATATTACCCTGCCAGCATGCCAGCTCTTACCTGGAATTCCCTACTGTCTTCTCCTATCTACTGTTTTGCAGAATCTTGTTTTCTTTAAAGGACAATGCAAGAATCAAAGTCCACAGCGATCACTCTCTTCCTTGTTGGTCATTCATTTGCACATGATAAAGTCATTTTGTATTTTATGTGTGCACACATTGTCACTTCAACCAGATGGGGAAGCTGTTCATTTGAAAGAACTTGCTCTGCCCTAACTCCCTGAATCCCGGTGTTTTGCCCGTAGTAGGATCTAGTAAAAATCTGTTGGTTATATTAAATGTTCTTTTTTGTAGGAAATATTTAATCTACCTTCTCCCCCATAGATACAAAATTTGCTTATGTATTTCTTTTCTTTGTTAAATTTATCATCTCTTTTGTGCAATCTGCCTCTGTTTGCCACTTGTTATAAGTCATAATCACCTGTTCATAGTATCTGTATTTCTGTGATACAGTGGTGATCGATGTTCAGAATCTGGTTTTCAAAATTCTCTGCTGGCACAAAGAAGAATCCATTATTTTTCACATTTGAAAAACACATTGGTAAACTCCAACTTGATTTAGGTCTTTCTTTCACGCTTCCTGAGCTGTTTTGTCAGTTACAGTGCTTGGTGTTGGAATGTAGTGGCTTCAGGAAAGGGGCTATGTCTGGCAGTTCTTTTGGTTGGTTTGTTTTCAAAATTAAAAGACAGGACTTCCCTGGTGGTGCGGGGGTTAAAGTCTCAGTACTATCAAGCTATCACCAGCCACTGCAGCATGATTTCAATCCCTGGACAGGTTGCTGACCCAAATGGTGCAGCAGACCTCTCCTGTCTGGCCCACTGCTCCCCTCAGCAGTGTATTTCAGTAAATCCAATGTTCTGGTCACCACTCTGCTGTGGTGAATCCTCTCACACCCAGCACCTCTGTCCTACAGCCCAGTTCTTGTATGCATAAATACATAAAATCTTTAAAAAGAAAACAAATTCAAAAGACAAAACCTAACCTAAATTACATTGTAGTAAAATTGCTTTGTCATTGATTGTTGAGCTTATCATTACTACTGTTTCTACTGTGCTTACCTTAATTTTTTTTCTTCTTTTTTTTTTTTAAGATTTATTTATTTATGCATACAAGAGCTGGGGTACAGGTCAGAGGCATGGGAGGTGAGAGGATTCACCAGAGACAGGATAGGGAGCAGAACAGGCAGATCAACTGAAATACACTATTGAGGGGAGCACAGGCCAGGCAGGAGAGGTCTGCTGCGCCATGTGGGTCCACTCCCTGGCCTTGGATTGAACTCATGAGCTGCTGTGCAGCAGATACTTGACAGTGTGGCGCTCAACCTGCTGCGCCACCAGGGAGGCCCAATTTTTTTTTTTCTTCTTATTAGAACGTTTCAAAGAGATAGATATGAGATACATACAAAAATAGAATGAGACTGTATAGGCTCATCATCCAGCTTCAGACGTTATTAACTCAAGGTTAGTCTTATTTTATTCATAGCTTCACTCAATGCTCATCCTCTCTGGGTTATCACTTAAAAAAATTATTTTTTTTCTTTTTTTTTTTTTTAAAGATTTATTTATTTACGCATACAAGCACTGGGGTACAGGCCAGAGGTGTGGGGGTGGTGTGAGAGGATTCACCACAGAGAGCAGGGAGCAGAACAGGCAGATGGACTGAAGTACACTGCTGAGGGGAGCAGCGGGCACAGCAGGAGAGGTCTGCTGAGCCATGTGGGTCCCCTCCCTGGCCGGAGGCAGGGATCGAACTCGTGCTGCAGTGACTGCGATTTGCTTCATAGTGCATTGCTTAACCCACTGCACCACCAGGGAGGCCCTAAAAAAATTATTTTTAAAATGTATTTATGCATACATAAATAAATATGCATAAATGAGGTGTAGGCCAGACATAGGGGGGGTGGGGGAGAGGATTTAGAAGAGACAGAGTGGGGAACAGAACAGGTGGATCTACTGAAACACACTGCTGAGGGGAGCGTTGCGTGAGGCAGGAGAGGTCTGCTGTACCATATATGGTTAATTCCCTGCCTAGGGTAGACCTCAGACCTCAGTGGTTATAGCGCTGAGACTTAACCCCTAGGCCATGAGGGAGGACCCTATGTAACATCATTTTACCTAAGTATTTCCTAATACCTTAGAAAAACATTGCCATAATAATGTCAATAATATTCTTTCTAACATTTTAGTTCCAAGCTCTGGAGACCTGTGGGGGATGTGTGTGTGTGTGTATGTGTGTGTGTACACTTATATATGCATGTTCTTCATTTGATATTCAATTTCTTTTTCTTTTTTTTTAAATATATTTTTTTAAAGATTTATTTATTTATGCATACAAGAGCTAGGGTACAGGCCAGAGTCACGGGAGGTGAGAGGATTCACCAGAGACAGTGGGGAGCAGAACAGGCATATGGGCTGAAATACACTGCTGAGGGGAGCAGCGGGTGAGGCAGGAGAGATCTGCTGTGCCATGTGGGCCCCCTCCCTGGCTGAGGATTGAACTTGTGCTGCAGTAGCTGTGGACGCTCCATAGCACGTTGTTTAACCCCTTGCACCACCAGAGAGGCCCTGATATACGTTTTTATTTATTTATTTTTTTAAAATATTTATTTATTTATGCATACAAGCACTGGGGTACAGGCCAGAGGTGTGGGGGTGGTGAGAGGATTCACCACAGACAGAGCGGGGAGCAGAACAGGCAGATCAACTGAAACACACTGCTGAGGGGAGCAGCGGGCACAGCAGGGAGGTCTGCTGCGCCATGTGGGTCCCCTCCCTGGCTGGCAGCAGGGATCGAACTCGTGCTGCAGTGGCTGCGGTTTGCTTCATAGTGCGTTGCTTAACCCACTGCGCCACCAGGGAGGCCCTGATATACGTTTTTACTTAGTACGTTACACAGCAGAAACTGAATTAGGGGGAATGATAAATGCAACATGGAATATACTGAAAGGAAACAGTAACAGTGCTTGTACCCAGGATATCAGGGTCACAGTGACAAAGATAGCACAGGTCTACAAAGACTGAGGAAAGGGATGGTTTTAGTGGAGGTGGAATTGCCTTTCCATGGTTTGTGGATGGGTTTTGTTTGTGATGGGTTTTCCTCTAAGTACAAATATGTGAAAATCAGATGTCATTTTTTTGAGGAAATTAAATAGCGTTCCCAAACATTCACTCCTTTTTCCTTTTATTTCAAACTTAGAGGAAAAAGTTGCAAGAAGAAAAAGAATCCCCATATACTTTTCCTCAGATTACAAATCACAATATTTTGTCATATCTGCTCTGTCTCCCTCTTACACACACATGGGAGAATTACATTATCAAATTCAGAAATATAGCGTTGTATATTATATTCAAATTTTGCTAATTATCCCAACAGTGTTCCTTAAAAATAATACTGAAATAAACATTCTGGCATATCTATTTTTGTACAAATTTTAACTGATGTGGAACAATAAACTAAAAGTGGAATTTCAAAATATATAAAAATTGTATTGGTTTGTAGAAAGTTCCTCAAATTGGATTTGTCTCGTCCTTCCTAATGGTTAGATTTAGGTATGCATTTTTTGGGCAGGAATACAAAATGAATAATGTTATATCCTTTTCAGTCCATTACTTCAGGAAGGAGATGTCAGTTTCCTCCACTAATAATAATGCTAAATTCTATGATCATTCATTTAAGATAATGTCTACTAAGTGCTTCCATTGGTGTTATCCTTCCCTGCTGTAATTAGTACCTCACATATGGGGAAATACTTTCAGATTATGTAAATATCCCATTTCTCATGAGAATTTCACTCAACATTTTAGCTTCGATTGACTGTTGCTTAAATCAATTAAATGATTGATTTGGGTTGTTACATCAGGATTGTAAAACAATGATTTTTCTAATCTTATTTTTCTACATTTTGAGATGGCATCCTATCAAACTTTTATTCTTAACTTCAGCTTTCAATATCTATAATGAGTAAAACTGAGTTCACCAAACAGCTGTTGCCTGTTTTGTGTGGGACACTGTACTAGAACATATCATGAGAACCACAAAGAGAAGACCCACTTGTGCTCTTCTAAGAAACACAATTTGTTGGGAGATACAGATGTAAAGTAGATGGCATAAGTAGTGCTTTACTGAAGATATAAAGCTAATGTGCAGGAGATAACCAAGAAGAGGTAATTCTTATGGGGGGCTATGGAGTGACTTCGGAAGAGAAGTGGGATATTAGCTGGGCTTGTGATATAGGGTATATGTGGTCAAAGAAAGACATTACAGTTGGGGGAAACAGCCGAGGCACTGGGGAAATGGCAAATAAGGCCTATGACTAGAGCCTGGAGTTCCTGAGGGAAGACACAGGGATGTGTAGTGAGGGTCCAGGTTGTAAAGATTGGAAGTTGGCAGAAAGTTCCACATTGAAAACCTTGGATTCCAATCTATTCACTGAGGAAAGAAATGAAACATATTTGCAGAGGGGATTACCTATAAGATGATACTTTGGGGGCCTCCCTGGTGGCGCAGTGGGTTAAGTAAGCAACGCACTATGAAGCAAACAGCAGCCACTGCAGCACAAGTTCGATTCCTGCTGCTGGCCAGGGAGAGGACCCATATGGCACAGCAGACCTCTCCTGCTGTGCCCGCTGCTCCCCTCATCAGTGTACTTCTGTTGATCTGCCTGTTCTGCTCCCCGCTCTCTGTGGTAAATCCTCTCACCCGCCTACACCTCTGGCCTGTACCCCAGTGCTTGTATGCATAAATTAATAAATCTTTAAAAAAAAAAAAGATGATACTTTGGGCAGGGACTAAATCACTCATCTTTGTCTTTGCAAGGCCTGGAAATAGTGTTCAGCACCTAGATGGTTCCATAAATGTTTGCAGGGCACAAGGGGTTGGGTCTCAGCATTATCAAGCTATATCTAGCCACTGCAGCATGAGTTCAATCCCTGGCCAGGGAGCTAACCCACATGGTGCAGCAGACCTCTCCCTTCTTTCCTGCTGCTCCCTTCAGCAGTGTGTTTCAGGAGATCAGCCTATTCTGCTCCCCACTCTGTCTCTGGTGAGTCCTGTCACCCTCTCCCCACTCGTCCCATACCTCTGGCCTCAACCCCTGTTCTTGTATGCATAAATAAATCTTTTTTAAAAATATCTGCAGGTACAAATTTCGGATAGAAACTGGTGTGTGTTTAAGTGTGGGTTGAGGTCATGATGGGATGGACAAGAAGTGGGCCCTCAACTAAGAAAACAGCTCTTTATTGAAATTTATAGAAAAATTTTAAATTGTATCTTTTTATTGATGTAACACTGGTTTCTTTTATACTGATGTAATAACATATATGATGTAGGGATTATAGGTTGATACCTCTCCAGATGTATGTTACCACGCCACCCCCACCACCAAAGTACCCATAATCCTCCGTGGTAGTCCACTGGGCCCCTCCCTTCCTGTCCTTTCCCTCCTCCTCATCTAGTAACCTTAGTTCTAAATTATAGATTTAGATCTAAAATCTAAAATACGGATTTAGAAAATGCTGTAAATTCAAGTTCCTAGATCACTTAGACATCTACAATGATTTTTACTCAGTTATTGCAGTTATCTCTTTTTACTTTGTTGCTTTATTTTCTTCTATTAAATGATTTAGGTTATTTATAGTGTTTTAACAAAGTATGTAGACTCTAAACTGAAGTTCTTATGTGGGTTTAAAGATCTGCATGTATAATCTGGTTTTCTTAATCTAAAATATTCCTACAGAAGACATAGAATGAAATAATTTCTAATGGGATGTCTATACTATCTTCTCCCTAAGAGCCTTATTCTCCAGCCTGGTACCCAAAGTGTTCCAGTACCCCAGCTCCCCAACTTTAATTTTCAAACCCCAGTAAATTTGGGAATGACTTTTGTACAACTTTGGGTACCAGGTAGGAGAACAAGACTGTGCCCCACAGCTTAGTCTTATTAATGTTTTGTTATCACATGAACAGCAATTGGCTCAAAACACTGTTCATTGTGATGCTGGTGATGTGGCCTCCTTAATGTTCTAAAAGATTGTTTGGTATAACTGCTTCAGTTGAGGATTTTTATCTTAACATTTCTTATCATGTTTAGAGTCAGAATTTACTGGATAGTTTAAGCTACAGTATGCCTGGCCTATAACTTGGTTCAAGGCATTTATATTAATGTCATTTTTGTCTGCGTATTATACTAACAAGGTGGAATAAACAATCCCAGCCCCTCCCAAAGGTAAAAATCTACTTCTTTTCATATATTACTACATTTTTTTAAAAGGTTAATCAAAGTACAGTATATTTAAGACTAATGCATATTAGGAACTTTATGAAGTATTTCATGAGGACATGTTTAAGTCCAAATTTAAATATCAAATTTAATTTCCTTTTTTTTTAGGTACTTTTTATTTTATTGATTTGCCACTGGCTCACTGTACTATTTAAATTTCAGGAGCACATTTTAAATTTTGTGATAACTAGTATGAGAGCGAGCACAAAAATAAGATGTTAAGTATTTTTAATACTTTTTGTTTATATAAAAATAGAAATATAAACTCTTAAGTTTCATATTTTTTCATCCAAACGGTAATGTATAGATCATCTTTTCTCTCATTTTTCATTCTTTTGAATCAAAATTATTTGAATTGTGACTAATCTCAACTGAAACTTCTATTTCACTCTTTTCTCAATGACCTTGTTTTTGATGTATGGCTTAAAGCAGTTGTCTTCAATGAAAAATAAAAGGATTAAAAACATGACCTTTTGTAGAGGACAATAATTATGTTTTGTGTTTCTATTGATACAGATTCTAACTCTGGGTGAACAATCAATGACTATCAAAAAGTCACTTTTAATGAAATATCTTACCCTAGAAAAGAGTGTACTCCTTTACAAAAATTATTTTTACTCAAGCTCTTATTCTGTGCCTGATGTCACTGGGTAATTTGATTCTGATTCATTTACAGAAATGGAATATCTTGTGAATATTTTTCCAATCAAAGTGAATAAAACGTTGTCTATAATATTCTTGATCCCTTAATTTCGAGGCTTCCTGATGTTTTTGCCAAACTGAATAGATACTTCTTATTCCGTGTCTTTCTGTGAACATTGCCCCAGTAATAGCTTCATATTTCTCTCATCTCATCACTCAGAAGCTATTTATCCATTTTTTTTCCACTGCCTCCTTCAAGTCTTCCCCTCCCCCATCCTTGAAGGCCTGTTCAGCCCCCACACATTCAGACATATTTATTCCCGTAAAGATAGTGACATGGTTTATTCTAAGACTAAATCTGTGTTGCCCAGTGACTAAGGACTAAAGCATGCACACTGCTTCTATGCTTACCTCCTACCTAACTTGACTACTCGATTTTTTAAATTTCTCGCCTTCAGAATTCTCTGTTTTGGCACAGTTCAGTTAACACACCACTGCCAGGCCACTAATTGATTTCTGAAACCTACATTTGTTTTTTGTTTTCTCCTATCTTCCCTAATGGTACAGCACTACTAAGCAGGAAGGAATGCAAAGAACTAGAAAGTTCAAAGTAATTGAGGATTGTCCATTCACACTGGCTGGCATCATGCCAATGTAGAACCTGGAACATTTGAAAAATATCATGTTTTAACCCTTTTTGTTAAATTGGTGAAGCAAGTTTGCAGCTGCAGCATTTGTGCAAACAGCAACAGCAAGCAAGCTAGGTTGAACATGTTCTTTCTATGTTCAGAACCTCATGGCAAATGTCTCAGAAAAGGATTGCTTTCCAATTTCCGTACTATTGTACAGTGTTAAGCTAGTTATTTTCTGTGAGATTGCAGAGCTGGGCATTTCAGAAAAACCATTACTTAAAAGTGGCAGTCCTATTTAATGAACCCTTATGTCAGAAATGAAATGTAAATATTTGAGCAAAAATGATTATCTTCAGCTTTTCCATGTAAATGTATTGCAAGCCCAACTATAGTGCGCTCTCTCTCTCTCTCTCTCTCTCTAAGTAACTCCATTAAGGAAGGTGGAAATATGAAAAATAGTAAACAGAATCACAGAAGTATTTGATTAAAAATTTAACAAATAGCTGGATTTTTTTTTGTAATAAGGTCTATAAAGGAACCCATGTTAAACGGTGTGAGATATGGAAACATTTTAAGTAAAATACCTGGCATTGATTGAGGTGAAAACTAGGACTGAAATAACAGGTCATGGATGCTCAGATGAAAAATAAAGGAAGGTCTAGATGGGCTTAAATGCAAATTAAAATATAGCTAGATTCCAAAAGGCATTAAGTCTAAATAAGATTTAGATTAAAAATATGAAAGTTTTATTAAAAGTTATCTATATCGCACTTAGCCTTCATCATGTTGTGAACATTAAATAAACATATTTCAATGTTAAAAAAAATTTAAAAGCGACATTAAATCCTATAATGATCTGTTTCTAAGTTACTTAATTTTTAAAGGTGAAGGTGGGCTGTATGGGATTGTTTGCTTAGAAAAAATTTTTTTGCAAAAATACAAAATAATACTTCCGTCCACGAAAGTAGTCGTCAGCCAATCTCTCAAATGGTAATCACAGTAATAAAAATGAATCATGAGTTAACAAGAAGAGAATGAAAAGGAGGAAAAAAATCTCATTTTACAGCATAATTTTGTGTTTTCTAAAAATAATTACTTGTAATACTCTATTGATTTTTTAAAATCTACATACTGAAATGAGATCCATACCTTTGACAGAGCCACTCTTTGAAGTGAACGTTTTTCTAAGAACTAATTTTTTAAAACTGTTTTACTCTGAAGTGACGAGTAGACTGTTGTATATGTAAAATTGTCTAATGGTACAGTGTGCTGTCAACATATATACATATGTAGTAATATTCTAGGCATTTTTATTGCAGTTTATTGTTCCGGCTTCTCAATAAGCCAGATAAAATCATGTACAGGAACATTAAGGATTAAGAGAAGTGGTTTCCTTAGGTGACTGTTGGCAAAAATTCACCTTCCCATTATAACACAGTAAATGGACGATAATATATTTGGCTATTACTTTCCAACAAATTTGGATTTCCAGTTTTTAGAGTTGCTGCGTATCTAAAGTTTGTGGCTTGCTGGGTTGTCTTTTCGTAGGAAAAGGTGCCACGGTGTTAGGTAAATGCGCTACGTTTCTGTTTTGTAAATGTTAAACTCCATTTTTTGAACATACAGTGCTAGCAAAAATAAGTCAAAGATGTAATGTCTATTTAAACACACTTGATCTAGTCGTTAGTGCTTAAATTAGATTCCATGCCTCGGCTAGAATCAACATAGTGTAAATATTGAAAACTTCAAAATTCATAGGGTCTCCCCCCACACCCCCCAAGACACGGGTAAGAAGCAGAAATGTGTGTGAAAACTTCTTAATCACTTCAAATACTGCAGGGGGAAAACAAGCTTTTATGCAAGGATTTTAAAAAACATACTTAACCATTAAACCTTCTATTCAGGACATTTTGAATTTGCCAAAGCAAAGGAATAGTCACTGCTAAAGATACACAGAGACAAGAGCTGTTTTTAAATTTGTTTATCACACCGCCCCTAGTTTTCCGCTAAAGAAAAGTACATTTTGTATATTTAAAAATACACACTCATTAAACAAGTATCCCAAACCTGAGCGCCCCCACCTAAGTGCTTACTGGGTTTCAGTTTTTGAGTTTCAGGTCCTTGCACAACACCTAAGACGTGCAAAACTCTTTTTCTCCCTAATCCTGGCAGAGAACAGTCCGAAGAGATCTCCCTCCACGTCTCCACCCTAATTCCCTCTCTTCCTAGATTCCACCCTCTCCTTTTCCCTCCGCCCCCGGCTCCGCCAGCCCAATCTGTCAGAGAAGTTGTGTACAAACTGCGAGGGCGCCCTGAGCGCGAAGCTCGTGGCCGGTGAGGGGCGCGGTCGGGCAGAAGGAGGCGGGGCCCTGGAGAATCTCTCTCTCTTTATAGGCTATCCTGTCAGGCCCCGGCGGCCTCCGGGGCCCGGGATTCGCCGCCTAGCCGCCAGTCTGGCGGGCTAGCCCCGCCCACCCAGAGTTGGGTAAAACAAGAGGCGGGCGTCAAGTGTCAGTAGTCGCGGGGCAGGTACGCGCGTTGGCAGTTCGCTTGTTGAGACCGGCGGTGGCGGGAGCGGGATCCGGCGTGTGAGGCAGCGCGGCGGGGCGGGGCGGGAGAAAGTGGCCGTCTGGAGGACGTCGGCGTTTACGCGTGGCGGAACGGACGAGTTTTGCTTTTCGTGCGCGCCTTCGAAAACTGCGCCTGCTGTGGGCCCAGGGGTCCTCCCGGAGTCTACCCTCCTACGCCCCCGGCCCCGCGCCGAGCTCGCCGGCCCGAGCCAGCGTGGGCGAGGTGGGAAGCGCGCTCGACCCGAGCCCGAAGCCACCCCCCCGAGTGCCGATGGCTACTCGGGTACTGACCATGAGTGCCCGCCTGGGGCCCGTGCCCCAGCTGCCGGCCCCGCAGGACGAGCCCGTGTTCACGCAGCTCAAGCCCGTGCTGGGCGCTGCGAACCCAGCCCGCGACGCGGCGCTCTTCCCCGGCGAGGAGCTGAAGCACCCGCACCATCACCCGCAGGCGCAGCCCGCGGCCCCGCAGCCGCCGCAGCCGGCGCCGCCGCCCGCCGCGGGCCCGCGACTGCCTCCTGAGGAGCTGGTCCAGGTAAGAGCCGCTCCCCTCCCTTCGCCTCCCTCTCGGGGCTCGGGCGTGTCCCGCCGCTGCGACGCGCGGGCGACAGGGGCCGCTCCAGGCTGGGGCTTGCGACGGGGCGCACCGGGAGCCGGAGCCGGGGTGGGCAGCCCCGCCTGGCCGCTCGCCGCCCGGAGCGGGGCACCCGCACAGCGCGGGCATAAAGTGGGTGGGCGGGGGGTTGCTTAGGGGCTTTAAGAAGAGGGAGGGAGTTTCCTGGCGGGTCCCTCCGAGAAAGGTGAGAGGGACCTGAGTACTCAGGCGCACCTTGGTTTTTTATTTGCGAGAGGAAACCTCGTATCTCACGCTCAACTTTTCTAAAATTCGTCTTAATCCCCCTTCCAGGGCCGTGCCCTTGGAGGTCCCCACACCCCCGACCCCAAGTCGGATCGGGCTAAGTGGAAACGCAAATGCGTCCTGGGGGTGCGGGTTTCATACCCCCTGGCTCTACCTGCGTTGGACGCGGTCGCGGGGGCTACCTTTGGGAAATGGGAATTAGACGACTACGGCTGTATCGGAGCGCTTGTTGTTTTCTCTTAAAAAAGAAAGACCAAAAAAGAGCAGGGTTGTTGTTTTCTAAATGTGCGCGTAAATTTCCTCCCGGAGCCGCGTTGAAAGCTGGCAGTTGGCTTTTACACTTGCCGGGCAGCCGAATTAGAGCAACCGCCTGTTTCTTTCGCCCACGCAGGGAGTCATATAGCCCAGAAAAAACTCCCGGGACTTTTAGCCTGTCCCAAGGAAAAAAAAAATTGGAAACATACCCACATGCAAACAGCTGGAAGAGCTAAAATCAGAAACCACTAACCACCGCGGGAGCGAAGTGCACGAATGGGTTTTAGTTCGATTTATTTCAAGCCGCTTGGTTTACTAGCCGCTTGGTATATTGTGTGTTTGCTGTGCAGCTCCTACTCGGGCTCGGGAGCCTGCGAGTGTCGCCGTGCTGTGAAAGGGCAGTGGCGTTTGTCAGAGATGTGACTCACATGACTAGAGCGTTCATTTTATTTTTAAATAGTGTCTGTCCGGGAAATCCAATCTGGATCCACTCTGGATCATACAAGGTCTGATAGGAAACGTTTTGAAATTAAATAGTAACAAAAAGGACTTATTCACAGACTAAGTTGTCACGATTAATAGTTTTCTGAGCCATCTATCTAGTTGGGGTAGGTTTTTTTGGCAAAATTTCCTTTTCAGTGTTAAAAATTAAAATAAAAATAAGGTTATGTGATAGGGAAGAAGATACCTGTATAAAGATTGAGGGGTTAGTTACAAATTGGATTATGTCCAAAAAAAATCAACATTTGAAAACCAGAATATAGGGATGACTGGACTTTTTACAGGGTAAGGGGGAATGTAGCATTGGCCCACTGAGGAGGACATGATAAATGTTTTGCTGATGACTATGCTGGTGATACAGCAGCCTCTCCCACCCACGGCCCCTTCTCACCACGCTACCAAGGGAGTGATTTTCCCCTAGGTAATTAAAGATCTGTTTTAGATAGGGATATGAATAGAAACATTTCATTATCATATTAACCAATTACAGAATCTGCTGATTAAAATCAACATTTAGATCAAATGTTGAATGTGAAGTTGTTCTTTCAGTAGATACTATTTTACTCAAAACGTTGTATTTAAGTGTTCATTGAACTATAAACCAAAAAATGCCCTGAAATAGCCAAGGAATGTTTTATATTAGATATTTCGACAATACCTATTTAAGCAAAAGAAAACCTTCCACAATATTTTAAAGGTTTGCTTAAAAAAAAGTTACATTTAACTACATCACATAGAATTCGAGGCTATTTGCAGTATTATAATACTGTATTTCAGTTGTACTGAATTGTGTATTGGGACGGGGAAATCTTGCTTGTTTTTGATAATATATTTTATTGTATCAGAAAGGAGTGTTTTCCGTTTGCTTCCTGATTTCTTGATTAGTCGCTCACTTTCTAATCTGTGTTTGGTTGTTGGAATGATTTTACCAAATAAATGTCACAGGATTTTGTAAGGTTTTGGTGAAAAACAGTTATTTAAGATATATATATTATGTATGTATGTATTTCAAGCAACACTTAGAGGAGTTCGCCCTAGAAATTTTTAGAACTTGTTGTGAATTTTTAGTAAATGCTGTTTGTCTTCTTGATGATGAATTGGGTGGATTATGCATGTTTGTATTTCTTCTTTTTTTTAGACAAGATGTGAAATGGAGAAGTATCTGACACCTCAGCTTCCTCCAGTTTCTATAATTCCAGAACATAAAAAGTATAGACGAGACAGTGCCTCAGTGGTAGACCAGTTCTTCACTGACAGTGAAGGGTTACCTTACAGTATCAACATGAACGTCTTCCTCCCTGACATCACTCACCTGAGAACTGGCCTCTACAAATCCCAGAGACCGTGTGTAACACACATCAAGACAGAACCTGTTACCATTTTCAGCCACCAGAGTGAAACGACTGCCCCTCCTCCGGCCCCGACCCAGGCCCTCCCTGAGTTCACCAGTATATTCAGCTCACACCAGACCGCAGCTCCAGAGGTGAACAATATTTTCATCAAACAAGAACTTCCTACACCAGATCTTCATCTTTCTGTCCCTCCCCAGCAGGGCCACCTGTACCAGCTACTGAATACACCGGATCTAGATATGCCCAGTTCTACAAACCAGACAGCAGTAATGGACACTCTTAATGTTTCTATGTCAGCCGCCATGGCAGGCCTTAACACACACACCTCTGCTGTTCCGCAGACTGCAATGAAACAATTCCAGGGCATGCCCCCTTGCACATACACAATGCCAAGTCAGTTTCTTCCACAACAGGCCACTTACTTTCCCCCGTCACCACCAAGCTCAGAGCCTGGAAGTCCAGATAGACAAGCAGAGATGCTCCAGAATTTAACCCCACCTCCATCCTATGCTGCTACGATTGCTTCTAAACTGGCAATTCACAATCCAAATTTACCTGCCACCCTGCCAGTTACTTCACAAAATATCCAACCTGTCAGATACAATAGAAGGAGTAACCCTGATTTGGAGAAACGACGCATCCACTACTGCGATTATCCTGGTAAGTGTTGTTACTGGTTGAAACGTCAATACATGTATTTAGTGTTGGTGTATTTGTACCTGTCCCAATCTCAGGTTTTAGATTTACTTATGACAAAATTAGTGCCTGGCAATAAAGACTGCTTATTCTTTATTCTATTCCTATCCCAGTTTCCATGCCTTACTGCGGTGTTTAACCATTTAGTTGCGTATTGCTTCTTTTATATATAATTTTTTTTTAAATGGCCAGAATCTGGAAAAAAGCGTCTTTGTACTTTTTTCCTTAGTATCAAATGAAAATTTGAATTTTGAGTTATGTCAAATAAACCTAAATTGCAGCTTTTGGTTCTAAATTGAGCACTCTGAAAAGAGATTAAATATAGGAGAGGGGAAAATAAGGTGTGGCTATGAAGTTGGAATTGATATCCTGATAGTAGGTAGGCAGGAGACTGCTCATTCTTGAATGAGATATATGGCCCAAAATAAAAATTGACGATGGTTATGAATATATCTACAAGCTGCTGGCATAAGCTAGCTCAAGATTAATACAGAATATACTTTATTAATTTATGGTACATGATATAGCATCACATACTAAATGTAAAACAAGAAATGTAGGTGAATAGAAAGTTGTGGTCATCTTCGATATAGTTTAACATCATCACTTTAAGAGCCATTAGAATGTTTTTAGACACTGAAGTATGTTTATCAGTATAAAGAGCCTACTAGAATATAAATGTGAATTTCCCATTTGTAGGTTGGCTTGATTATCTGTACTGTTTCCTTCTAAAGTGATGCATAAAGCAAATCTCTTTATACCTTTAATAAGGTAATAAAGGAACTCTCTTTAACAACTTTTTAAAGTGAAGCTTCAAGATCTCACCTAGCATGAGAGATTTCTTCTTTAAAGCCAGATTTTAAACACTGAATCATCAATGTAAAGATTTCAAAAGGATCTCCAAAATGACAAGCTGTTCTTCTTTCCCTCCTTTATTTTAGGCTGCACAAAAGTTTATACAAAGTCTTCTCATTTAAAAGCTCACCTGAGGACTCATACTGGTATGTAATTTTCTTGTTAATTCTGTGAGTTGTGTAAATAGTGTAAGTGGTATTCATCCTTTTAAAAGCCAACACGTGTTTGATCTCTTCTTTCTTCTGTCAACTTTTATTTTTTAATGGCCTACCTTTTCAGCACTGGCTTGGCTCAAAATTCAGTTCATTGAAAAAGTCTGGTTCCAGGAAGGCTGATATTTCTTCACTAAGGCCTCCTCCTGTCACCTTACATAGAATTAATTACCCAAAAATGTAAACAGCAGTGTTTACTAATGGATTTTAAAATAAAATGGCACTGCTATTTCTAGCTTGAAGGGAAAAAAATATTTTTCCCTCCATAATAGAACAGTGTGCTTCCATAAAGTCATATTAAAGACTGAAAACTTTACCGTTTGGCATTTAAAGTGTAACTACTTAATCTTTTGTTTTACCTTTAGCCTAAGATATTTGTGTTTAGCATGTTTCTGTATTTGAAAGGTAGGACTGAAGTTGGCAGAGTACTAAATTTGGACAGAGATGGGATTATGGCTTATAGAAGTTATTCTGTACACTACCCCATCCCACATTTTATGTATTTGAGAGACTTTATCTTTATTCCAGCTTATGTTTCATCTTTGTTTAAAATATGCTCTAAAGCTGAGCCTCTTTAATTTTATAAATAATTATTTTACTAGATCTATACAAGCACTTTTAAGAACTTTTTAATCTTAAAACTATCAGATCATTTTAGAATCAAGCTAGATGGTATACTTTAAATACATCCAAATAACCAAAAACTGTTTTACAATATTTTGGTTACAATTTGTGATTTTCTTAAAAGAACAGCCATTAGGGAAAGAACTTATATGAAGGGATTGTAGGATTTTTTTTTTCCTTTTCTTCTCAGTAAGTGCAACCTTACCTAAAGTTCAAAGAATAAGTTTGCTAATAAAAGCAATGACCTAGCAAAATGTTTTATTCCATCATTGCTATGGAAACCAAAGTATTCAACAGTTCCTTTGAATGGATTGTTGGATTAGTGTGAGGGCTTGAATCTCCCCAGGCTAGATGTTACTATGGAAATTGAGTTTTGATAAATGAAGTAGTTATCTCTAACTGCTGCATTAAAAAGTAAAAGCCTTTGAACAAAGGTCAGTGTTGAGATAGAGCATTAAGAGGAATATGGCTGCAGACATTTTGTATGCATGCGAGGAACTATTTCTTGATATCCCAACACTAAACACTACTTATTAAAGTCTAAATAGTGTTGGCGACAATGTGGTAGATTCCGAGGCTAGCTGGGAAATTGCTTTTAAAGAAAAGACATTTCATGTATTTATCAATGAAATGAAAGGGTTGTTTTGGCCTGAAGTTTTAGATACAAATTGATTACATAGATGATGCTACATTAAAGCAGGCCAAAGTAGAAATTGTGTTTATAGTTAAACAGCCATTAAGCATGTAATAAAACAATCTAACGATATCAAAGTACAAATGACAAGGCCAAGAAAACGTTCCATATAGAAATTCTGAAGAATCATTTTACAGATTATATGTTATGAAGGAAGCATTAAAAATTGGTTTTTACCTGGATTTAATTAAGGGGAAGTGTAAATAAGTTAGAAACATTCCAACTATTGGTTTTTTTTTCTTTGAAAATCCTTGAAACAGGAGATAGGAGTGAAGGAACATTTTTTTTTTTTTTTTCATGAGGTTAAAGTCTCCTAATAAAAGAGGAGTGCAATTGCATATAACGATGTAATCAACTGGTTATTGCGGGCATATCTAAATGGCCTTGCAACTAACTCCTGTCAGGGTTTAGTGCTCTAAATGCTTTACCTGGGATTCTGGAACTTGACCTGCTGGCAAAGAAATTTAATAGTGGTTTGTTTTAACAGTGCTAGTACTAATGAAAAAAAACTAAAAGGACGTAGACCTACTTTGGGTCCCATGTATGGACTTTTCCCCCTGATCATAAATGTGTGGCCTTCAGCTTTTAATGAGGGAGACTATGTAATCCAGTTTAATAAAGTTTTGTTTGATAGTCTTTCAGCTGCCTTGGGGAGAGTTTGTAGCAGACTTGTTCATCTGGCCAAACCTGTTCTTGGGTAATCATAGAGCATTGAGGTTGTTTTCTCCTCATTTCTAGTTTCTAGACAATGCCTTTTAAAATTACTGTGCTCTCATTGCATCCTTTCCACCCTGCCTATTGTTTTTAAATGATTTGGAAGCCCAGCAAGGGGTTGTTTTGGTTTTTTGCTTTTTGTTTTCCTTTTAAGCCCCAGGTATTTCTAAAAAATGATTTTTATTTAATAGCCTTTTTTTGCTTCTGTGTTCCCTGACCCTCCCCTTGAACAATTTATTTAGGGGGACCTAATAAATAAAACAATCTATTTGGGAATGTTGATCTTTTTAATTGGTTGCCATTTTGCAGGCAGAATATAAACTGCCCTAGCATTTCTTTGGAATATAATTGTAATTGCTTTAAAATGTCAGGTTACCTTATGTTTTAAAAATGATTCAAGCAATTAAAACAACCTACATCTGAGCTATTTAATTGCTTTTTAGATTGTAAATGCTTGACTTGCAAAATGTACCTAAGGAAATAGTCTTTCCAAAACAAAACTTAAAAAAAAAAAATTGGGGTGAAAGAATAGAAGATACCAGCTTCTTAACTAGAAGTCTCATAGCAATTCAAGTTTTTCTAAGTTCATACACTTTGGTTTCTTTATTTAGAGTGAATATGCGAATACAACAAAGTTCTGCTTTGTATGATTAGACAAAATACCTGAAATATACTTTGTCTCTGTTCTAGGAAATAATTATAATTCACTTAAAAACACGTTAGATCTTTCTGTATATACCTAAGATAACATACTTACAGGTCTATAGAGGCACTCCTTTTATGACTGCGTGGGTGTTTATGTGTTATTTGTAATATGTGTGTATTCATGTCATGCCTCTGGTTATAAATAATTATAGCTGCTTCTAGGCAACAGTGTCAAGAAGTAGTGTATTTACAAATAAAAATATTGCACTTTTAATAATATCTAATCGTGAATATTCTACTGAAATTTGTATGTGCCTCATGATACATGCAGAGGACTCCCCATGACAGCATTTTAAAAGCTACTCCCAAGCACATTTTAATAAACAAATTTACATGCCATTCCACACTTGTAAATCAACACTACTCGTTAAATTGATTCATGAATCAAATAGAAAAAAATAGTCATATTCCTTATTGTTTTTCATTTCATAGTGTAGATTCAAAATAACTTAAAAATGGGCTCTGTCAAAAAAAAGTAAGGGTGCATGAGTTCAAACTCATGTAAAAAAAATATATTAGGACTCTATATCCAAAGAAAATTGGCCAGAAATTAAAAATGTATTATCAGTGGTAATGGTTTTTTAGTGAATGCTGTAAATTGAATTACATTTATATTGAATGTGGGCATTTCTTTGAAAATCATGTTTACACTTTAGTAAAATGTACTTTCAAAAGAAAGTTTTGAAAAAGTAAATAATGAGCTCAATACAAATGTGTGAAATTTTAATGGTTTTACTTGCATGTGTGGCTATGCACTTAATGCTAGAGAGCATGCTAAGTGGTTGGGAAATTAGAAAACAGTAACATATTTAGGTTATTTATCACTCTGGCCATCAGAACAGGGCAGAAAATTAGCAATTGTATGAAGAAAGTATTTGGGCAGCACACATACTTGGCTCAAGTACTCCCTTAAACTGTGTGCATGGTTGTGTATATTAAGTGATTCCAGAATTGCTTGCCATGGTTTGACAAGGACAGTTTGAAATTCTCCTGTAAGAGACAACAGAGACATACAAATAACATAGGAATACAAAACGGACTCTTAAGTGCAGTCATACACTTTAGTGTTGCATTTGACAGTGAACTGTGTTCAGGATTTCTTGTTTAAGAAAGAATTTCACAGTAATTTTTTTTTTTTTTTTTTTTGCTAAGCCAAGTTGTAAAAGGGGTACACTCCCATGACTTGCTTTACTTGTATAGAACAACTTATTTCTGTATGACATTTATATGAAGATTTTGTGTATACTTTAAAATATATAATCTCTGCTTGAGATCTGTTGTTGAGTATTGATTTTGGTTTCAGTTTGGGTATTAAAAATGTTGGATGAAAAATTTCTGTCTAGTTCTTTGCTCTACACTTAGATGTTGAATATATTAGGTGTAGATTTATATTTAAAATGGTTATAAAGATTTTTCGTTACTGGTAATACTTCCCCACTAAAACAGCATTCAGCATTTTCTGAATTTGATCTGTTTTTATTTGTGTGGAACAGTGTGGTAAAGGCTTTTAAAAAGAAGGGATTTCACTTTATTGGGGAATATTTAGAGTTGACATTAGTTTAAATGTATACTACATTGGATATATTTAGTAGATATTTTTTGTTATGGGCTTAATGGAAATCTGGCTTTTAGATCTAGAGATTAGATATATTGGTTGAATATATAATCTGTGTGTTTTTTTGGGGGGGGGAGGAATGAAATAGTTTTGCAGGATAAAGTTATTTAGTGCCCGATGATTTTTTTTTTTGAGTCTGTATTTGAAAACTACTCAGGAAAAAGTCATATTTAGTGTTCGGTAATACTAGCTAAAAATTCCTAAATATTTATTTTCATTTGTAGCTTCGAAGTCTGTCTTTATTTACAATTTCAAGCTCATGTAAAAAACAAGTAATGACAAAAGAATTGTTCCTTCAGATCCCTGGGAAGGTATTTATGAGAATAATGGCCTAGAAACAAAATTTCTCTAATGACTCACTGTAAAGATTAAACTCTTGCTTCCTCCTTGGACTTACTCTTTTCGTCTAAAGAACATTTTATATAGGAAATGATTAAACATTGAAAACCAATCTCTTCTTCCCTTTGTTCTTTTATGCTAGTGGGAGAAGGTAGTCCATAAGTAGATTTAAATAGAATTGTAGAAAGAAGTTGAGATAGAAACATCAGTTGTGAAGGTAGAGAACAAACTTTTAAAAAGTAATAATTTAATCATAGAAGATTTCACTCAGCAGATATTTTTAGTTCTATAGAATGTAGTAGCTGTTTACTTGATGACCTACATTTTTTTCTAGTGAAAGGTTAGAAACAGAGTAATGTCCTAGTTTAATGTTTCTATAGCAGCGTTCCCATCTTGTCAGCCTGTATTATTTATATTCAAGGGTCTTTAAGGACTCTGATAAAGGGTGATTTACTGTTTCAGAAATTTATCATAGGGAACTTACATTAAAAACATGTAAGCAGAAGAATAAATTTGTGATTGTTCTATAAAAGTGGGGTGGTATCGCCTGGTCAAGTTAACTTTATTGAGTGCAAATTAAGTTAAAAGAGAGCTATAATACTCATTCAGTATTAGAAAAATGGGGAAAAAGGGTTTTCCCTGTTTTGGTTTAAAAGGGGAAATTATTTCATTGACACTCTACTTTTTTAAAGTTCAGTTTGGGCTCTTAGTACAAGAAAGATGTGAATTTTGGTGTTGTCTTTCTGTCAAGAGACTCAGGAATTGGTATTTCATTTCATTAACATCATTAAGGATAGAAAAGGGTTTTCATTGTTTTTGTCAAAACGCCTTAGAAGTAACAGTAGCTTAGGAGCCCAGAGATTCAGTCTTCTAAGACATCAACAGGTAACCCTTCACATGTTGCCACACAATTCCCCTTTAACGTTGATAGACTAATCTCTTGACCCAAGAGAGGCTCCAGAACTTAATGGTTTTCATCAACTCTGTAAAAGTTGACTGAATTTATTCCTATGTATCTTCAGGACGAATCATAATTCTGAACATGTCCTTCTAAACAGGCTAAAAGCATGGTTCATACCCAAAAGCACATTTAGTCCATTATCTTCAGTGGCTTAGGCAGAGTAGAGCCAGGCAAATTCCTGCTGCAGGTGGGGTCACAAAAAAAGACCAGTCTGATGGATGCACACTTGGCACCGTTTTTCTTGATCAATGAAAATAAGCAAGTTGATCACATTTGGGCCAAACATGATTCTTCCAAAGATGCAGTAGAAGTGTGACATTACAGATGGGTCAGAACACAGGCTACTTAAAGAGGCCACATGTCTTCATATGTGTGCAAAGGAATCACTCAAAGTGAGTTTAAGTAATGATGGGGAGACAAAGAAGTGGAATCTTGTAGACCCTGTAGAGATGTCTGTGAAGCGGTAGGCAAATCAGATTTTAAAGAAAGGAATAAACACAAATTGACAGGGAGAATGAGGGGATTTCTTAATATGTCCTTTGATTAACCTTTGAAATAAAGTGCCTATCCTTCTCTTACAAATACAGGAGTGTAATGTGTTACAATAAGCTTTAACAAAAAGATTTTCACATACTTTTTAAAAAAAAAGATATCTAATTTCCTCAGGGGAATAATCTTGGTAAATGTTTCCTATTTTTAAACCTTGCATTAGACTAAATAATGTTTCAGAGTCTGAATTCCATAAGTCTCTAATGATGGGGAAATCTATTGAATTGGCATGTAAATATTTTCTTCCTTCAGTAGTTCATATTGAACTTCAAGGACTCTTAAATTTCAAGAATTAAGTGTTAACTATGGAATAGTTTTTTCCACATTAGCAATTTGTTTTGGTTCTTAGATAGGCTATAGATTTTAAGTTCTTTAAGACCAGAGAGTAAGTCTTCTTTATTGTGATTTGCAAATCATTTAGTAAATAATATTTATTAAACAGCCACTTTAATTCTGATGGTTTTTAGCTTTTATCATCAGATACAATTGATTGTGTTAGCTTTAGCCTCCAGGAGAGAAACAATTTTGCTGTGGTAAATATATTAAAGTTAACTGAAAAACTTTTAAAAGATAAATCCATCTACAGTGTTTTTCTTTTACATCTGTGTAGAACATTCTAGGGAAAAGGCCTTTGTATGAATTTATTGAATATGTTCAGCAGAGCAGAGAAACTTCCCATCCTATTGTGATAGGTTCTAAAGTCATTTTTTAATCTGTTCATTAGGGGAAAAAAAACTAGATAATTAATTGTTAAAGCTTTTTGAATACTTTATGAACTTATTCTGTTCATCCACTGAAGTTCACATGATCTAGGATAAAAAGGAAACATCATTAGGTAATATTGGGATGGTCAGTACCCACAAAGAGTAGTTTAAGGATCATAGGTACTAAAGGTGGGTCTCCATGGAAGATTGACTCGGCCAGGTTTGTCTCAGATAGTCTGGGCCTTACAACTTGTTCAGAGTCCATTAAGTTACTCCTTAACTGCCCTTCATAAGTAGCCTTAAAATCTTTAAAGAAATTTGAACTATTTGTGTTCCTTAAATCATTCATATAGAGTATATTAGTGTTTGCTAATGGAAAATTTAAGTAAGACATTAAGGAAAAGTGGCAAGCCAGGATTCTTTATGTGGAGCTCATCGTTTGCTTCTAACTCCTGGGGTTACTGTGAGGATTAGGCATGAAATGTTGAGAAATACCTGACTGGAGTATGTGCTCAGCGGATGTCTGCCTGCTCTCTCTTTTGCCTGGTAACATTTCTGCTTAACACTTATACAAAACACATTGAGTTTATCAGTATGGATAGTATGCTTAATTTGAGCTTTTAAAATGAGGTTAGGGATCCCTAGCAAATTATTACTAGTAATTTTAAAATAGAATGAGAAAATGCATACTTTATTTGAGATATAGTTGAGGTTTGTTTTCTATGTTGTACAGACTTGTCACTTTTTTTCTTTTTGCTGTTGGAAAGTTTCACATTAACAGCATGAGAATTTAAAAATACAGTTGATGTTGAAAGAGCTTAACTAAATATTTTAAATTGGTGGTATTGGAAAGAGATTCTGTAAAAATCCAATTAAACTTTTGAAAGCTCTATCCTGTTGAAATAACTTAAAGGAAGTCAGTTTGGTTTCCCAGAAGTACTGTGCATAGTGTTTCTGGCTGAGGAAGAAAGGCCTGAAATCTGCTATTTGGCCAGAAATTGGGTACCAGCTTCCTCTATGATGTTTTACTTGAGCAGTGTTGACACTCGAACAAATCCCATAGAAATGGCCCCAAGTGGGGAATAGTTGTCCTTGCTTTTATAGTAGAGACTTGGCCTCATAATTAATGACCCAGACACTGGTAGTATTCTTGGCTGAATAATCTATAGATGTGCATAAATTGAGAGCAAAATCCCAAATGTTTTAGGAACTTTAATGGCTACCGTTTTTCAACCAATCAGTAAAGTAAACTTTTAAAATATTGGTGCAGTTTATGGCTTCATAGCCAATAAAAATAGTGGACAAAAAGAGTCTAGTGTCCCTTGTTTCTTAAGTAAACTTTGAAAATTCTGTTCTCTTGCTATTTAATTATTAAATTCAAAAGACTAGAATGATTTCTTTTAAAATTGGAGCACTTTAGGAATTTTTTTCTTGCCTCAGACATCAGAAATAACTTTCTCTTTTCATTAAATGACAGTAAAGTATTTAGCCAGTATGTTTTTGTGATTTATTTTTCACAGTAATAAAAACAAAACACTTGTGCAAAATGTTATTTTTTTCTGTTTGATTTATATCTCCAAGAGTGATAGATACATTTATTACTATTATTAAAATATTTCTCTGTTAAACAGATTATATGTGAATATAAGTAGAAGAAAAGAGACATGTTTGTTAGTGTTACTTTAAAGCATTTCAGTGTGAGTGTGTTAGCTTAAATTTTTAGAATTTACTTTGAGAGGGAAAAAAAAGTACACTTCAGAAATTGAGAAGTGCATTTTTTAAACGGAGTGGTAGGGAATCAAAAATACAAAGAATATTTTGTGTCTTGCGTAAGAGGAGAGAGAAGAGAAAGAAAAGGTGGCATGGGGTGTACACCCTGGCAGTTCAAGGACAGTTTCGATCCTTCTTTGTCCTTGTGGGGGTTTAAGATTCAGAGTTGTTATCAGGAGAACAAAATATATTAACCACAAGCTGTAGAAATCTCAGTTGATGCAGACATTGTCTTCAAAAAGTTGGACTCAGTTGAGTAATCTTACAACTTCCTGAATATGATACTGCTAAATCAGGCAGAAAGGCTGTGGAGTTTCCGTCGTGTCAGAGTAGTGAGTGTTCAAAAGCAGCTCCGAGGTTCTTCCCTTTCAGGGAAAAAAACAAAAACAAAAACATTTAAAAAGAAATTTTAGCAGTTGACTATTTAGAGTTTTAAATGCCATCCATATAAAACGCTGCAGTAAGTCAAGGGCACATTAACGTGCAGGTTCTTCTCCAGCTCACTTCCTAATCTAAAATTCATAGAAAACTATAACAAAGCATAAGAACTAGTTAATGCTTTGTGAAGATTCTTAGGTTTGGGCATTTGTTTTAGGGGAAATACATGATCTCATGTAGGATTAAGTCTAAAGTTAAGATTACATTATAAATTCAAGTAGTTTTGAAAGAATAACAACTAGCACACTTTATACAGTGCACTTTATAATGCACATTGTGATGGAGAACTGCTTAGGTATTACTTCACTATTTAAGTGAAGAGATCTGTCAAAGTGTAGACAGACTGAAAAGAGGCTTGTAAAATGTAGATGACACGGTAAGCTCCTTGAAGCCAGACATTTTTGTTTTGTTGACTGGGCATTTCCTGGCATATAATAAGCACTTGGTGAACCCTTTATGGGATGAATTTTGATGATCTTTTGGGTGTAGTTCATTACAAAGGAAGTCCATATCTAACAAACTTTAAAATTATTATGGGTGTTTCATGATACTTAAACTGAGGTGAAGTCATTAGAATCTAACTTTTTGATTTGGTTGAGGACTGTATTAAATACTAAATGCGTAAAACTTTATTACTGTTCAATTTTAAGATTTTTGTAGCATTCTTTTGCTCCAATCTGGAAAATGGGAAGGTGTGAATGAGTGTGTGCTAGTGTAAATTTCGAATCAAGAACAGTTTCCCAATAATCCATTCTGGAGCTTGTCTGTTCAGGTGAGCTAGTTTTTGTGCTAAAAGTTTTGGTTTGGCTAATTTAGAGACATCTAGGACTACTTTGAAGTAAAAGATTGCAACTGTGGTACATTAAATTCATCATATTAGTTAAACATTGTTTTCTCCACGGTCTGCCGGTAACCATTTTATTCTCGTTTAATTTGAGTTTATCACTGTTGAGATTGTTCATAAAGTCGCCAGTCCTCTTATTTTATAGGTCTGTGTCTATAGGAGTACTGCGTAGAAATGAGAACACTGCTTGATCTTGCATGTTTAAAAATGACTTTTTAAGTACACAGTTTCTTTATATAATTAAAGATCAAGTATCATTCCACGGAACATAAATCTTTAGAGTTATGACATTTAATCATGATAGACTCTATGAACTTTCCTTTCTTGGACCATAATTATAGAAAGTTATTTTCTCGGGCAGCATATACATTATCTGGTAAGCGGTCTCTCACCTCCTCATTGTTCATTGTCACAGGTGAAAAGCCATACAAGTGCACCTGGGAAGGCTGTGACTGGAGGTTTGCGCGCTCAGATGAGCTGACCCGCCACTACCGGAAGCACACCGGGGCCAAGCCTTTCCAGTGTGCTGTGTGCAACCGCAGCTTCTCCCGCTCTGACCACCTGGCCCTGCACATGAAGAGGCACCAGAACTGAGAGCCGCGGGCCTGCTGTGCCTATGCAATTCCCACTGACGTTCTGCAGTTCACTTGGCAAAATTTTAAACTACAAACTTAACTCTATATATAAAAAAAACCGAAAAAGCAAAAAACTGGAAATGTATATTTTGTATATTTGAGAAAACAGGGAATACATTGTATTAATACCAAAGTGTTTGGTCCTTTTAAGAATCTGGAATGCTTGCTGTAATGTATATGGCTCTACTCAAGCAGATTTCATCTCACGACAGGCAGCCGCATCTCAGCATGGGCAGGGGGTGGGGGAGCAGAGTGTGTTTGCAGTGTTTTTACCTAAGCACCATCATTTAATGTGACAGTGTTTAGCAAATAAATCGGTTGGCAGGCACAGGAAGAAGACTGGATTGTATGTCAAGATTTTACTTGACATTGAATTGTTTTTTTTCAATATTAGATAATTCCTTAGAGGTGCGCATTGTACCTGGCAATTCACAAGTAGCCATTGAACAAACGTGTTTTTTTAAAATATGAGTTGCCTATATTTGCTATTCAAAATTTTGTAAATATGCAAATCAGCTTTATAGGTTTATTACAAGTTTTCTAGGATTCTTTTGGGGGAAAAATCATTAATGATTCTTTTGAGAATAACCATGAATACATTTACAGTTAGAATTTGTGATAAGATACCTCTTAAAACACTACCAAATTAATTTCTTTAGGGTAATCAAGTAATCATTCAAATGAACTTAAAAAGCAGATTCATGCACTGATTAAATAGGATTGTTTATTTTAAATATGAAAGACATTTTATATGAATTGTGAACTCAAGAGCTTATAGGTAGTTACAATATACAAAAGTCAAACCTCTTACAATAAGCTAAACAGTATCATTTTATGAAAGAAGGATTTATGTAGTTTTCACATGGCAACAGTTGAATTTATGATGCAGTTTTCATATACCAAGATGTTGGCTTGTGCAGTAATGTTGGTTAAATGCCAATTTATGTGGATTTTGCATGTAACATACATTGAGACACAGTAATTTTTCCTAAATTACAGTGCAGTCTAGTTAATCTATTGTTCATACTGACTCAATGTCTGCCTTTAATTATAAATGACATGTTGAAAACGTAAGGAAGCAAGTGCTACATATATGCAATATAAAATAGTAATGTGATGCTGATGCTGTTAACCAAAGGGCAGAATAAATAAGCAAAATGCCAAAAGGGGTCTTAATTGAAATGAAAATTTAATTTTGTTTTTAAAATATTGTTTATCTTTATTTATTTTGTGGTAATATAGTAAGTTTTTTTAGAAAATTTTCATAACTTGATAAATTATAGTTTTGTTTGTTAGAAAAGTTGCTCTTAAAACATGTAAATAGATGACAAATGGTGTAAATATTTTGTAAGAGGCTTCAAAATGTTTATACGTGGAAACATACCTACATAAAAAGCATAACTCAGTTGCTGTTTTGCTTCTTTTTCCCTCTTATTTTTGTATTGTGGTCATTTCCTATGCAAAGAATGGAGCAAACAGCTGTATAGTTGTAGAATTTTTTGAGAGAATGAGATGTTTATATATTAACGACAATTTTTTTTGGAAAATAAAAAGTGCCTAAAAGACTCATGTTGTGCCTTCTTCACCTACAGTAGCCAAAACAGCAAATTCCACTTCCCAATTTTTAAAATTTTTTTGTAGTACTTACTTTTTTCTTTTTACTGTAACATTGATTTATATCATTGTGTATTAGAAGGATTTGCCCCCATTAGGTGTGACCATACTGCACCACTTCCAAGACACCTAGTCTACCACTATACATACCATTGTACCCTTTTCCCACCTTGCTCTCACCTCTCTCCCAGTCCCCAACCCCTGGCTTCATATATTCCATGTATAAATGATACCACTTGGCATTTGTCCTTCTCTTTCTGGTTACTCTTTTCCCTCCATCCCTGTTGCTGCAAATGGTAATTGTTTTTTTTTATATAGCTAAGTATTTCATTATGGGGTATGTATGTGTCACATGTCACATCTTCCTGATCCAGACACCTCTGCAGTTTGGTGGTTCCATAGCTTGGTTACTGCAAGTAGTGTGGCAATGAACGTGGGAATGCATGTTTCCCTTCCAGTCAGTGGTTTTGTATTTAGATAGGGGTAGAATTGCTAGTAAAAATGGTGAGGCCGTTTTCAATATTTGAGAAATCATGGTTTCCATAGGTATTGGAAACATTCCCATCCACATTGTAAGAGAAGGATCCTTTTTCTCCACATCTTTGTTTCTGGTCTTTTTGTTACAAGATGTGGGGGTGGGATCTCATGACTTTAACTTGGGTTTACCTGACTGATAGATAAGTGATGAACATTTTTTCACGTGCCTGTTGGCCATCTGTATGTCCTAAAGAATTGCCTATTTGACTCTTTTGTTCAGTTTTTGTTGAGTTGTATGAGCTCTTCATAAATATTTGATATCAGCTTCTTGTCAGATGTATGGTGTGTAAATATTTTTCTCCCAATTCTGTATGGTGTCTTTTTTGTTATAGTGAGGGTTTCTTTCCTTGTGCAGGATTTTTAGTTCAATGTAGCCCCAGTTTATAGTCTCTTATTTTCCTTGCTGGAGATGAGTCCACAAACATCTCTGAAGACTGTGTTGTGGTTGTGTGTTTTGCCTATATTTTCTATGGACTTTATGATTTCAGGTTTTACATCCATGTCTTAACCATTTTGAGTTGATTTTTGTGTAAGATCTAATTTCTCTTTCATTTTCTTTTTTTTTTTTTTTTTGCATGTAACTATCCTAGTTTTCTCAACATGTTGAAAAGGCTTTTCATACAAAAATTATTTTAATGGATCCATTTTATCAGGATAGTTAATAAAAACCAATATCCACTCTGAGCCAAAGTCTGCATTTAAAAAGACAAAAGAGGGGTTGCTTTTAAAATAATTAGAAGTGTGAGTGGAAGGCATACTTCATGAATGCTGGCTTTTTGTGGTCACTACAGGGAGACATACTGCAGTTCATTAGCTCAAAACTCTATAACAGTCACTTGCATATGACTGTTTTATTATCAGACAAAGCAGAGAATTGGTTTTTTTTAAAATACTTTACCTTTTTAAATGAAAAAAATCTTAAAGATTCATATCCAGTAGCAACAACCTTGGTTGTATAGTGGCTTAAATCTTTTAAAAACCATCCTTAAATAGAAAGAAGTGGGGCTCTTTAAATGATGGATGCTAGGAAGCAGGTAGGAAATACACAAAATAATCCTGGAGTATCATAAAAGTGACAGAAAATGAGCAATTAAAAAAAATACTGGTGATGGGTGTATGTCAGAGCAACAATACAGAGGATTGAATTATAACCTAAATTACAGAATATCCATGATTCCATACATAAAGGACAATAAATAGGAGAAAAACAAATGTGTGGAAGAATCCCAAACAATTTTTGTAGCTATTCTACTGTGGACTACAACCTAAGTCCCCACTTAAGTGTAAATTACACTTAGTTACTTTGTTCCAGAGTACAATATGGCCAGGAGAGAGAATAAATTTCCAGTGCAGAAACCTGCCGAAAAGCCTGATTAAGGTCCACAGTGATAAGTCATGTTGATAGTAGGTAACCTTGATTTGATGTGATGAAAATGGAACTTTGCCTCTGTGAACTTCCTCCTAAAAATGTAACTCAAATCTAATCATGAGAAACACACAGATTGAAACTGGGTGACATTTTCTAAAATACCTAGCTAGTACTCAAAACTGTTGAGGTCATGAAAAACAAGAATCTCAGAAACTGTCACCAGTCAAGAAGCCCAAGATGATGACGAAATGTAATATACACTGAGTGGGAACAGAATAAAGATACTAGGAAAACTGAGGGGAGCTGAATAAAATATGGGCTTTTTAGTTAATATATTAATATTTATTCATTCATTGTGGCAAAGGTTTCATACTTAAGTGAACTGTTAATGGGGAAACGGGTAGGGAACTCATATGTTGGCAATAATTTTATAAATCTAGAACTTGTAGAATGTTTTTTATTTTTTATATAGTTTACTTATGCATACAAGAACCGTGGTACAGGCCAGAAGTGTGAAAGGTGAGAGGATTCACCAGAGACAGAGTGGGGAGTCGAACAGGCGGATCTAATGACATACACTGCTGAGGGGAGCAGTAGGCGAGAAAGGAGAGGTCTGCTGCACCATGTGGGTCATGTGCCGAGGTGCCTGCCAATAGCTTGACACTGGTGAGACTTAACCTTGTGCCACCAAGGAGGCCCTAGAAGAAAATATTTTTAAAAAAGTGAAGGGAAGGCGGCTCCCTGGTCTTGCAGGGCTTAAAGTCTCAGCATAACCAAGCTATTACCAGCCACTACAGCATGAATTAGATCCCCTGACAGGGAGCTAACCCACTTGGTGCAGCAGACCTCTCCTGCCTTGCCCTCTGCTCCCCTCAGCAGTGTAATTCAGTAGATCTTCCTTTTCTGCTCCCCACTCTGTCTCTGGTGAAACCTCTCACCTCCCCCTGGCCTACACCTCCGCTCTTGTATGCATAATTAAAGAAAAATAAATCTTTAAAAATATGCTGGAAAGAATCAATATCATTGATAGGTATTTTCAGTAAATGGGAAAATCCCTGATGTCAGATCTGAAATGACAGTTGTGGTTTATTCTGGCTTCCTAAGTTTATGTAGCCTCTCTTTATTTGACTTCTCATTCTTTCCTATCATTCAAGTAATAGCCCAAGAATACTTCCCAATTCATTTTTCTTTCATGAGGGAAAAACATAATTTCTTTGACTTACATTAATTTCTAGAAGTTGAAATAGACTATAGATTTTTTGAAGCAAAAACAACTCCTAGTATCTAATAATAAACCAGAGCTCTACTACTCTCCAGCTCTCTTCCCTCTCTTCAGTTTGTCCTCCCTTTTGCAGGTGGAGCTTCCTCGTCCTGCCAGCTACCTGTTCAAATTCATGTCTACCAAAGCTCAGTTTAGACTTAAGTCTTCATTAGTCAGACACTGAAACTCCTTTTGTATTTGAAGACATTATAACACTTTATCCTTTCATTTTCCCATTTTTATCACTTGGTTTTCTTCACTGTCAACTCCCTAGAAGAAATTTCTCTTCTTAGGTTAGTGTTGTATTTCTGGTCTTATTGATTGATAAAACAGGTGTCAAAAATGACTTTATGATGCTGCTGAATTGGCTTAGGCACTGCAAGAATTCAACCTAATATTGCCAAATTTCCTCTTCATATTGCATTGTTACTATAGCACTGATAATACATTTTTGATAAAAGTTTATATGTGAAACTGTGATTATAATGTCAGCAAATGTGCCACCTTGTGAATTTTTAAGCATTATTTAGTGAGTTTTCAAGAGAAAATTATTTTAGACAATTATGACAAACATACTTTTCAACTGCAAATAATTAAATAATTTAAATAAAAATGATATTGTGGGTATGATGTCCATGAAATGCATATCTGAGTTCAAACATATTCTAACTAGTTTTCTGGTAGACAAAGTACCCCAATTACACAAAAATTGAATATACCATGTTCTAATTGACCAGGATGCAATTCTGTGATTTGATTTCAAGTCATGTTCTGAGTTTTAACTATTTTCATTTTTGAACACAAAAGTATCTTGTTTACTTCATTTTGTCCTATCATTCTTACATTGAAGTTTGTGATAAGTGCATCACTTCATGGCATCCAATTAGAGAATCCTTAGATAAGCATGACCTGGCCTGACTACATAAAAATGTTCTTCAAAATCTAGCTAGATTCCTTTTCCTATCTGCAGCTAAGCCTACCAGAGCCCTTTGGATTAACTCGTGACATAACAAAGAAAGGCTTTATTCTCCATTACTAAATCTGGTCTCCACTTTGAAGTCAACCAAATTCCATCTTTGGTTAGAATCTTCTTTGCTGTGTTACACTAATCAATAGGAGAAATCTCCCTCTCTCTTTTTTAACTTATACCAGAGTTTTAAGAGGCAAAACCTGAGGATTATTTCATAATTATTCTTTATTTTTTAGACCATAATTTCTCTTAATTTTTTTCCCCAGAGAGCAATTTTCCTGTCCTTAAGGTCTCCAATCCTTCACAAGGAAAACATGGGGCAGCACTCACATTTCTAAATTGAGTTGTGGGTGTTTAGTCTTTCTAGACTTGACTAAAATTTTCTTGACTATCTTGCTCTGAGGGGCACAACTCACTTAGTACTAAGATTTCACATACAGCTTAGGAGGCAAATAGCTGTTGAAGATCCTATTTTATGAAATGTCCCTTGACACTGAGATCTCTATTATTTCACTGAGATCTCTATTAGTTTTATTTTTATTGAAGATTTTCTTTTAATGCATATTAGAGCTGGGGTACAGGCCAGAGATGCCAGGGGTGAGAGGACTCAGCAGAGACAGAATGGGGAGCAGAACAGGTGGCTTTACTGAAATACACTGCTGAGGGAACAGCAGGCAAGACAGGATTGGTCTGCTGCACCATGGGGTTAGCTCCTGGCCGGGGACTTAACTCATTCCACAGTGTCTGGCAATAGCTTGATTGCACAGAGACTTTAACCCCTGCACCACTATGGAGACCCAAACCAGCAATCTTTATTTTATCCATTTCTGTCACTGCATAACACCCACAAAAGTATCTGGGGTTGTAGAAATGGTTATATTCTTGAATATGAAGGTAAAAATTTAATGATACTTGTCAACCGAAGACACTGGAATGATGATATATATGAACAGAGGTGAATAGGGAACTAAGAAGCTCAAAAAAGTTTCTAGGACAAAATAGCAAATTGATCACATCTAATTTTGAAGCTCTTAAAACCTAGTAAAATGGTCCTTTTTCCTGCATGGCATACAATTTTGAAGGAAATAGGAAAACAGAGACAGTAACAAACTTATGGGAGCTAAAGAGCAAGATATAAGAAGCCAAAAGCTGAACAGAACTGAAAAGCTAAAGCCTAAACTAATAGTGGAGAAAATCAGGAACTAAATTGTAATCACCACAAAAATTCCAAAAGATGTCAGGAATTTGTAGCATCTAGTACTTTTGGAGTAGATCTAAAATACGATTGTTTAGAGTTTGTCTAAGAAGCTGTTAATTCCCTAGAGTTCCCCCTTCCCAGTATATGTATAGTGTGAACAGGGAACAACCAGCTAATCTATACCCCAGCAGAATGGAGGCTTCTATACTTATGCTCTGAAGAGTGTAAACACAGAAAGTCTCTAAATTAGGAGACAAAAGACCACTTGAGTGCTAAACAGGAAGTAGGAGGTGTGAATGAATCTGCATATTTCTTGCTAGAGCCTATTCCTCTTCCTTTCTTCATTTGGTTCCCAGAATGCTAGAGCCAGGTCTTTTTGTCCATTTGGCAGGAGGCTGGAAAATCTTCCAAATGGACTTATCCAAGAGGAAAGATCTAAAATTCCAAGTACTCCAATAAAATGGTCCAGAAAGATTACTCACTGAGAAACACAGATGATTAGCCTTACACATCTCAGAGCTTCCAATTCTTGGTTGTTCACTATTAAATGTTAACAGACAAGAATCGCCTGATAGCTAAGAAAACCAACCACTATCAAAAGAGATAAAACAGAAAGAAGCAACTTAGAGAAAAAAGATTATGCGAGGTGGGTAACATTAAAAAGGAATATAAAAACTTAGTAATAGCCTCAGAGAGATAAGAAAGATATGACAACTGCAAAACAAGCAGACCATAAGCATGATCTAAAGAACATGTAGAGAATGAAAAATTGAATGGGAAAATATAGCAACTGAAGTCAGAGTCAAAAGTAAAACAAAAAGTATAAAAGAAGAAAAGAAATTAAAGTTCCTTTTTAAGTAGCTCTCTGCTTGTGATGAGGCATGTGCCTCTCTTTTTTTTCTCCTTTTCCTCTGGAAAAAAAGTTCCTTTTTAAGAGGTTGTCATCTGAACAGAAGTTCCAGAAAGAGAGTAGAGAATAAATATAGAGAAAGAAAACTTTTAAATATTTTAAGAAAATTTCTTAAAACTAAGGGACATGACTTTCAAGACTGAAAGGTGTTTGGGTGACCTACTACACTGGTATAAATAGGTTCACACCAGTAGACACTTCTGATCCTGGGGCCAAAAAGAAGTTCCTGAAGCTCCCAGAGAGAAAAAACAGTGATGGATAAAGGGATTTGAAATGCTTCAGACACTTATTCAGTGACATTACAAAATAGAAGACAGTGGAGTCTGAAGAAAAGTATTTTTTTAAATGGAAGTAGAATTAGTTTATATCTTTCTATAGTTTTTAGGTGTACTAGATTCTTGAATCAATATCAGTTTATATCATATAATGTTTGCTACCATAATTTTAGCTTCAGCATCACCATACAGTAGACCCCTTTCACCCAAAATACGCATCACATTTCCCCCTGCCCTTCTCAAAATAACCACTATTTTGTTCTTACGGTCTAAAAAGTGGCTTTTGTTTTATTTAGTTTAATCATTTATTGTGTTTCTTGTATACCACATGAGTGAAATGATACACTGTTTTTTCCTATTTGACTTATTTCACAAAACAAATACCCTTTTATTCATGGAAGCCACGTTGTTATGAATGGCAGAATTTCATCTTTTTATTTTTGTAGCCAAGTAGTACTTCAGTATGTATATTCACCACACTGAAGAAAAATGACTTTTTAATCAGTAATTTTATATCCAGCCACACATTAATAAATTGTAAGGAAAGAATAAGATATTTCTTAACATACAGTGGTCTCAGAAATTTTACTTACTACCTCTCTGAAAGCTAAAAGTCTGCATTTGAACAAAATGAAGGTGTGAAAGAGAAAGGAAAGAGAACAAGAGGAAGACTGGAAATGCTATCCTGCACAGATGCGAGGTGAAGGGTGTCCCCAGGGTAATGGAGACAGACGAGCCTATGGTGATGACAGTACATTGGGCAAAGGGGGCCACCAATCCAGATTGAAACAAGTTAAAAATCTCTGGGAGAATCTTCTCCAACACTGTGAAATTGATAGAATGCCTGATACATTTGAATGTCTTTCAAGGAGATTTAGACCAGAATTGGCAAACTACAGCCTTATGTCCAAATCTAACCTAAGGCCATATATTTTCCTGCCAGTGAGCCATGAAGGAGTTTTACATTTTTAAAGGGTTAGAAAAAACAGTATGCAACAGAAACTGTATGTGAATCACAAAACCTAAAATATTTACAATCTGTCTCTTTTACAGAAAAAATCTGTTGGCACCTGATTTTGACAACTGCTAATGATTTGAGGGCTTAATTTGAGATTCATGTATTGAAAATAACTCACACAATTATTAATTCCATGTAAAACAAAAACTGTACAACCAAAGATAAGCAGAAATAAAGAGGGAAAGGTTGAGACCTGCTTAAAACATTAAAACAGTTGAATATGCCTATCTCTAGGCACGGGGCAATGGCAAAGGAAGAAAGGGATATTGGGGTTATTAATTTTTCATAAAGAGCCTTGTAGAAGTATTTAACTTTTAAACTGCTGGGATGAATACCTTTGGTAAAAAAATAAACAGAAGCATGAGGGGAATAGAAATAAACAGAAATAAGAGGGGAAAGATGGCCCTCCCTAGTGGTACAATGGGTTAAGCAATGCACTAGGAAGAAAACCACAGCCACTGCAGCACAAGTTCGATCCTTGCTGCCAGCCTGGGAGGTGACCCACATGGTGTGGCAGACCTCTTCTGCCTCGGTAGCTGCTCCCCTCAGCAGTGTGTTTCAGTAGATCTGCCTGTTCTGCTTCCCACTCTATCTCTGGTGGATCCTCTCACCTCCCGCGATTCTGGCCTGTACCCCAGTGACTGTATGCATAAATAAATAAATCTTAAAAAAAAAAAAAAGAGGGGAAAGAGGGTGAGAAACTCATAACAAAGAATTAAATGTATACCCCACAGTTTCTTGGAAATTGCTGAACAATTTCTTTTTTTTTTTTAAAGATTTATTTATTTATGCATACAAGCACTGGGGTACAGGCCAGAGGTGTGGGGGGTGAGAGGATTCACCACAGAGAGCAGGGAGCAGAACAGGCAGATCAACGGAAGTACACTGCTGAGGGGAGCAGCGGGCACAGCAGGAGAGGTCTGCTGAGCCATGTGGGTCCCCTCCCTGGCTGGCAGCAGGGATCGAACTCATGCTGCAGTGGCTACGGTTTGCTTCATAGTGCATTGCTTAACCCACTGCGCCACCAGGGAGGCCCGGAAATTGCTGAACAATTTCAATGGCAATTCTATACCTCCCTTAGCATCATGTCAACATTTTGTAATTTTTATGAAACCAGGCTCAGTTTCTAATATGAATGTTAGCATACAGTACATAAGTAAATTGAAGAAATACAGGTTTAGAAAGAACCAGTTAAAATAGTATTTGAATATTTTTTTATTATAAGAAATGTTAAAAGCAATGTACATTGAAGCACCCATCTTGGTGTCTGTGGTTTATGAAGTTATTAGAAAAATATGCAAAAAGATGTACAAAGAAGAATCAGTTTTCTGTGTTTCTGAATTTGCCACACTAGGCTTCAGACACAGTTAATATTCAATAAATGTGTTAACTAAATAAAGGAACCTGTAAAATTACACCATCAATTACCTAATCAATTAGGGTGATCAACATTGGGTAAAAATAAAAACACCAATCATGAATTCTCACCAGACACTATTAAAAAGGTATTGTTACAGTATAAAATATCTGGAAATTCACATGAGTGCATTTAAAATATTATTATTAGAAATTGCAAAATGTCTTTGATAGTATTGCTCTGCTGATTAATAGACACACCAGTATTGAGTAAAAGAATTGATCAGGCTTTTTATGCCATCAGTCTCTGTGGCCATCACCTGCAGTCTTAGTGGTGTTGATGCAGAAGGCACTTGGGAGTGAGGGCTTGATCTTGGATACAGGGACTTGGGTGTGGGCATGCACAAGTGGGCACACCTGAGCCTAGGCCCAGGCATATAAGGGTAGTGTCACTCAGCTATGGGAAGACAGCTACGAAGGACGAGTGACTACAGAGAGGTGAGACCAGGAAAGAACACCAGAGAGACCTCAGAGAAAGAGTGTAGAGATTCTCTGGGGGATCAGGGGCTTGTTGCTGCCAGCCTCCTGGCTCCCAGTACCCTCTTCCCACGTGTGCCTAGTTGCACCACTACAACTGGAATCTACATAATGGGATTCAAGGCTAACTTTGAAATCTTTTGGACTTAAATGAACATAGCTAGAAAAATATGTGGATTTCTTATGTAACTTGAATGATGCAAAGGAAAACAATTATGAAGTGATATTTATTCTTTTTTAACCTTAAAATGAGCAAAGGATGTATATACATGTTGTGTTTTCTTAGATTTTAAGAAGTCATAATTCTTTGGAAATGATTATTGATTAATCACCACTGTACCACTGCAAATTAAATTAGTAATCTGTCCTAGATCTGCCTGAGGATACACCTAAATGAAAGCATGATAAGTACTACTAATTTTCTTTAAATTTTTTTTAAAGATTTATTTATTTATGCATACAAGCACTGGGGTACAGGCCAGAGGTGTGGGGGGTGAGAGGATTCACCACAGACAGAGCGGG
>JAGFMF010011655.1:1708947-1737499 GCA_019455555.1 Galemys pyrenaicus | reverse complement strand
AGAGGTCTGCTGCGCCATGTGGGTCCCCTCCCTGGCCGGCAGCAGGGATCGAACTCGTGTTGCAGTGGCTGCGGTTTGCTTCATAGTGTGTTGCTTAACTCACTGTGCCACCAGGGAGGCCCTCTAGCATTTCATTTGTAACTATTTCAGCATGCATCGCTGAAGATTACTCTTTTCTCAAACACATAACCACAACACCAATGTCAGATCCCAAAAATTATTAACTTATGAATATCCATTTCACATCTGAATAGGTCCTCAAAAAATTGACCTCTGGAAAAAAGACATATGAGTTTACCCGCCCATCGTGCAGCCCTTGAGAGCAGAATTCTGGAGGGAAAGGCAGGGAACAAGGGAAGGAATTTGTCTTAGCTGCTTTTGAAACCTAGAAATGGCACTGAAGTAAGAGAGGAAACCGAACCCACCAGTGGTCTATGAGCTCTCATGCATTTAACTCCCCTAAAGAACAGTCTTGAATAACAGACAACATCAAAAGGCAGCTGTGCTTTTCTCAGAATAAAACAGCTGAGCTAAACAACCAAACCAAACAGCTGTACTGCCTTTGGATTTAGTGTTACATTAAAATTAGATGTTTTCTTTCCCCAGCCTTTTTTTTTTTTTTTTGGCAGAAAGAAACAATTGAGTTTTATTTCAGACATAAATGTTATGTTCAAACCATTTGCACACCACCCACAGTAAAATGTTAGTTATTATAAAAATTTGATAGATAGCATTGTCACTCATAAGTATAGACCCTCACTATTGCTTTCATTATTCAATATATAACTTATTTAGAGCTTGTGTATATGGCGAACACCACTTATGATCTAGAATATGTGCAAGTTTGTCATGATCCATGAATTTAAGCATTTAAACTAAATTATTAAACACACTTCATTCCATTCTTTATAGAAAAAAGTTAACTGCTATCTTAAAAATCTAAATTGAATGGAACAACAGGCAAAGGATAAAAAAAAGCATGGTCTTAATTCTTCCTTACCATAAGCCTATAACCTTCCCCCACAAAAGAAAAAGCTATTTATTAAATGTTCACATTGCAATATTATACATTCATTTTAGAAAATAGATGTAAACTGAAAGAAGGAAATAATGACTCCTATGGTTCTACAATTTATTCTTCAGATACTTACCTGGTACTCTATACTAGGTACCACTCTTAAGTATCCACTATCCTCATCCTGCCATTCATAAAATCCTTTTGCAAACACTTCATTAACCTGCTTTGTTTTGTGCATATGTCATAATATTTTTTCCATGTCACTAGACATTTTTCACAATGTCACACACTTCCACAAAGATGTCTTAAGCCTTTTTTTCTACATGCATACATCTTGGATTGTGAGAATTTCCCAAAGCAAGGTAAGAGGAGAAGGATTTGAGATCAATGCTTCTCAAATAATCTGATGTAGAATCCAGTTTTTTAAATTTAAAATTTCCAATCTATGATGGACTGGTATTTATGAAAAATATGACAAAGAAAAATGAAATTTTATAGAAAACTATTTTCAAGAAAAAATTAAATATTTAATAGAAAAACAAAATAAAGTTCTACAAAGTACCAGCCCACTACTCGGTATGATCGATATAAAATTACTCTGACATTGTTATGTAGACTTCTGAGTGTTCTCAATGTTTTGATATCACAGGCTGGTGATGGTTACATACAATATGCTAGGATTGCACTATTTTAGATCTTACCAAGAACATTAAATAAATAAATGTTTTTCTTCAGAGACAGTCAAAAGTGGAAAGATCAAATCAAAAGTTTAATTTTCTATTTGAGATTGGAACTAACAATCTCCTACTCTCCGCAGGATAGTCCAAAGGGACCTCAGGAAGAGTCTTAGTGGACAGTGATGAGTGTCATTCCTTAGATTTCCCTCACCAGTAGGGTCGGCTCCTTATCCATTAAATACAACACATGCAAGAAAGATACCATTATCTCTCCATAATGACAGCCTGCAATCAAGAATAATTCCAGGTTCCCGTCTGGATAAGCGAACCAGAGAAGGGGTCCCATGCAGATCTTGTTTTTACTGTGATAGATTCTTCTGAGCAGCTTATGGAGGCAGTGTCATTGGCACACAAACTGCAGATTTGAAGCATACGATTTGTTAAGTTTATTTTTCATACAAGAACTGGGATACAGGCCAGTGGTGCAGGGGGTAAGAGGAGTCACCAGAGACAGAGTGGGGAGCAGAACAGGCAAATTGACTGAAATACACTGCTGAGGGGAGTAGCGGGTGAGATAGGAGAGGTCTGCTGCACCTTGTGGGTCACCTTCCTGCCGGGGAGGATCGAACTTGTGCTGCAGTGGCTGCGCCTTAACCTCTTGTGCCACCAGGGAGGCCTGGATTTGGTAAGTCTTGACAGAAGTTTATACCTGTAAAACATCTCTACAGATCAGATAGTAAACATATCCATCACCCTAAAATTCTGTTTAGATCCCTTTAAAATTCTTCTCTGTCCCCTATTCCAGGTCACCACAGCTCTGCTTTCTGTCAGTTTATTACTTTGCATTTTAAAGAGTTTAATACCAATGAAATCAGATCATTTTGTATAGTGTCTTTCAGATATTTTGAGTATACACTATGTAGTTGCTCTGAGATTTATTCATCTGGCATGTACCAATATTTCATTCCTTTCATGGCTAATATCCTTTTGAATTGATGAACCACATTTATTTGTACATTTACCTGTTGATAAGCACTTGGTTGCATCCAGTTTTTGTCTATTACAAATAAAACTAGTCTGAACATTTGTGGAGAAGTTTTTGCATCAACATAAGCTTTCATTCTTCTAAGTAAAAACCTAAGTGTGAAATGGCTTCATCTTATGCTTGGTGGAGGTTAAACTTTTAAACTATTAAAGTGTTTTCCAATGTGATTATATCATTTTATAGTCTTAGAAGGAATGAATAACACTAATTATTCCATAGCCTTACCAACAATTGTTTGGTCACTTTTTAAAAAAGATTTATTTATTTATGCATACAAGAACTAGGGTATAGGCCAGATTTGTGGAGAGTGAGAGGACTCACCAGACACAGAGTGGGGAGCAGAACAAGCAGATTGACTGAATACACAGCTGAGGAGAGCAGCAGGTGAGACAAGAGAGGTCTGCTGTGCCATGTGGGTCAGTTCCCTGGCAGGGGATCAAACTCTGGCCCCAGTGGCTGCAGACGTCTCACAATGCAGTGCTTAACCCCTTGCGCCACCAGGGAGGCCCCTGTTTGGTCACTTTTAAAAGTTTTAGTAATTCCAATTGATGTGATGTGGTACTTCATTGGGGTTGTAATTCTAATAATGAGTGATGATGATAAACATCTTTCTGTGTGCTGACTTGACATCAGTATATCTTTGTTGAAGTGTCTATTAAAATCTTTTATCCATTTAAAAATATTTTAATTTTTTATTATTTTGTTAGTTTTCAATACAGTCAACATACAAGTCCTTTATTAAATACATGCTTTGCAAAAGTTTCTCCCAGTCAGGACCTTTTCATTCTTCTGACATGTCTTTGAAAGAGTAGAAATTTTAAATTTTGATGATGAATTTTGAAAATCAATGTGTTCCTAGCTGCCTAGCCACAACCAGAAGAAAAGCCTGGCTCCAGAATGAAAAGCTAACAACAAAGGCATTTAAAATGGGGCTTTCTTGGTGGTACAGGGGCTAAGTCTCAGCACTATCAAGCTATCGCCAGCCACTGTGAGTTCATTCCTGGTGCAGAAGCCTCTCCTGTCTTGCCTGCTCCTCCCCTCAGTAGTGTATGTCAGTAAATCCTCCTATTCGGCTCCCCACTCTGTCTCTGGTGAATTTCCTCATGCCCCGCACCTCTGGCCAATACCCTAGTTTTTTTATGCATAAATAAATATATTTTTTAAAAGAGTAATGTAAAATGACCCTACTGGGCAAGGGTTGTGAAGTCTCACCACCAACCAGACAGGAGAATAGGCAGGACATTTGTATTTTATGAAAGAGAACAGAGAATGTGTCTCAGGGTTAGAGACTGTAACCCTACGCCTCATTACCCTTCTTATATTCCTTGGGAGATATCTTAGGAGAACAGAAAGAATTTGCTTGCTCTTTGCAGCAGTTAAGGAACTAAAGAATGCCTGAAAACACTCCTTGTATTTGGTTTATATGAATGAGCATGACCACACAATACATCACTATATTTAGTCTGCTGGGTCTGCCATAACAATGTGCCACAGACCAGGTGGCTTAAACAAAAGAAATTTGTTTTGCCCCATCTGAAGGCTAGATGTCTCCATTGAAGGTGCCAGCAAGTTTGGTTTCATCTGACGCCTTGTTCCTTGGGCTGTAGGCCATCATCTTCCGATGAACCTTGTTTTCCTTTGCGTGTCTCTGGATTCTAATTTCTTTTAAGGACATAAATCATTTTGGAGTAGGGGACAGCCTAAAAATCTTGGCACTAATTGCCTCTTTAAAGATACTATGTTCCCAAATAGTCACATTCTGAGCTACTGGGAGTCAGGATGTTAGTTTATGAATTTGGGGGAAAACAATGTAGCCTATTATAAACCTAAATGAAAGGCTCACCATTTATTCAGAACTGTATTTCAGGTCCATTCAAACCTGGTATAGAATGAGAGTGAATGGGCTTCTTGGAACACCTCAGGAAATGCAATCCAGGTGGCACTGGAAGTAACTATTTGTATGCAAACTCAGATACCAATGTAGATGAACAATTTCCTCGAAACTTGTCTGATCTTGTCCATTTCAAGGGGTAGAATTGTGTATAAACCCATGTCCACACTTTCCACAGGCAACTGGAAAATCTGCATGTGAGCCCCTTTCTGGAATGAATAAGTCACCTTTATTTGCATAGGGGTTTCTCTACCTCAGGACTATTGACATTTGAAGCAGAATGACTCTTTGCCATGGTGGTCTGTCTTCTGCATTGTAGGATGCTTAGTGCATCCTTGGCATTGGATGGCATTGGTAGGGGTGCATCGCTGGTTGCTGGTCACTAGATGTTACTATCACTTCCCCAGTTTTGACAACCAAAAATGTCTCCAGGCATTGCTGATGTCTTCTGGGAGACAAATTGTCCCCTACTGAGAACTCTTAACCTATATAACATCTTTCCAGAAGTAACTGAGTCATGACAATATGGAAAGGAAAACAAACAAAAAATGCATTATGTGTGACGTGAGGTAGAAGTGTCTAGCTTGGGACTGACATACAGCATTTTGCAAAGCTTCTCTCCCATCTAATCCACCAATGCTGGACACTGATGCTCTCCTTGCTTACTAGACCCTACAAAGATTAAGCAGAACATACCTTGGTATTCTTTAAAATGTCAATTTTCTCTTAGTACCTACCTTTCTGGATCAGTTGCCTCACTCCACTAGATGTAGTTGGAAAGAATTATGGAAGCGTATTAGAGTATTTTGGAAGAGTATCAGAGAATTATGGAAGAGTATTAGAGAATTATGGAAGAGTATTTAGAGTATTAAAGTTGAGAAAAATTATGAGGTTAAGTTGGCAAGTTGTGTTTGCCTTTGTGTTTCTAAGATTTTTTTTTTTAATTTATGCATACAAGAACTGGGGTCTAAGCTAGAGGCACAGGGGGTGAGAAGATTCACCAGAGAAAGCAGACCAGGTTTATACACAATTCAGGGGAGCAGAACAGGCAGATCTAATGAAATACACTGCTGAGGGGAGCTGCTGGCAAGATAGGTAAGGTCTGCTGTGCCCTCTGGGTTAGCTCCTTGGCCAGGAATTGAACTCCTGCTACAGTGACTGCTGATATTTTGATAGTGCTGACTTTACCCCTGTGCCACCAGGGACATCCATGTTTGCCTTTTTAAGAAGAGTATTTTTTTTGTAAATCAATAAAAAAAAGTTTATTTATTGTAAGTGAGGTAATGTTGTTTTACAACACAGTGTTTGATTCATAAACATAGTATCACACCTCAGATGTACGTCACCACACCACCATCTACCACCAAGTCACCCACAACCCTCCACCATCGTCCATTGTGCACTTTCCCCACTTTTTTCTCTTCCCACCTCTCTCCATACTGTAGCCTCAATTCCACAGTCGTATTTTTGAGGTTTGTTATTGCTTTGGTTTTCTCTAACTTTTTGTTTCTCTCTGTTCCACTTGTCAGTGGAACCATCTGGTATTTTCTTCCTTTTAACTTATTTCATTTAACATTACCCCCTCCTGCTTCATCCATGTTGCAGCAAATGGCAAAAGTTTTTTAATAGCCGAGTAATATTCCATTGTGTATATATGCCATATCTTTCTGACCCAGGCATCTGTGTTTGGGCACTCAGGTTGTTTCCATAGCTTAGCTATTGTAAACAGTGCTGCAATGAACACAGGGATGCAGTTAGTTTTTTTTTTGTATTTGGGTAAATACCTAGGAGTGGAATTCCTAGTAAAAATGGCAGATCCATTTTTAATCTTTGAGAAAACTTCAGGGTTTCCATAGGGATTGGAACAGTCTATATTCCCACTAACTTTGTGAGAAAGGTTCTTTTTTTTTGTCCCATACCCTTGTCAGAACTTGTTCTTGGTCATTTGGAATGGCCCATTTTCATGGGTGTGATGACTTGTTATTTCATTGTGACTTTAATTTGCATTTCCCTGACAATAGTGATGATGAACATTTTTTCATGTACCTATTGGCCATCTCTATGTCTTCTTTGGAGGCATAAAAATATGCCTATTTTTTAATTGGATTTTTGTTGAGTTGTATGAGAGTTTTTTTAAAAATAGGTCTTTGATATCAGGCCCTTGCAGATATATAATGTGCAAATATTTTCTTTTTTTCTAGTCAATAGAGTATCTTTGTACTAGTAATGGTTTTGTCTACTTTTTAGTTTAATATAATCCTAGTTTGTATGTTGTCCTTTTTTTTTCCTTGATGCTGGAGATAAGTCCCCAAACATCTGTGTCATGAAGTGTTTTGCCCATGTTTTCTTCTATGTATTTTATGGTTTCAGGTTTTACATCCAAATCTTACGCATTTTGAGATAACTTTTGTATAAATGTGAGATAGGGATCTAGTTTCATTCTTTTGCATATGACTGTTCAGTTTTCCTAGCTCCATTTGTTGAAGAGACTCTCTAATGTATACTCTTGACATTTTGTCATAGATAAACTGCAGATGTAGAGATTTTTATCTACACTCTCAAGTCAATTCCATTGGTCTCTGTGTGTCTGTTTTTGTTCCAGTATCATACTGCTTTGATTACTATAGCTTTGTGGTATAGTTTGAAGTCTGGGAATGTGAGATCCACATTCTTCCCTCCTTTTTGGGGGTCAGGAATGTTTTGGCTATTGGGGTCTTTTGTGGTGAATTTTGTGAATTTCAGTAATATGTGTTCCATTTCTTTGAAGAATGCCATCAATGGAAGATTCTTTAAGTGAATTTCAAGTAATGATGACATACTATTTGTGATGTATTCACTCTAGTGATTCCAATTGCATAACATTGACTATAGTTTACCTCAGCAGTGGGTGACCTTTCCAGAAAGAATTTCTTTGTTAGTTGTGAGTCATTCTATCCTTTTGTGAGTTGCTCAGCACCAAAAGAAGTTAAGCAATACTTTACTGGCTGTGAAGTGAAGATAATATAGTACTTGCTCTATAAGGTAAGGTTATCATAGGGATTCAAGGAGATATAAAACCCTTAGAACAGTGCTTAACACTTTGTAAGGGTCAACATGTTAGTTAACATTCTGTTTTCATCAAATCTATACTGGAATGTGGCTTCAAATTAAGCACTGTGCAATGTGATGTGGCAGAGTTAAAGGAAGATGAGTCATGGATACCTATGAAAGCAATGATTAATAGAGCATTAGTACTAATAGCTACCATTTGTTGAGCATCGCCTGGGGGTCAGTTTCTATACCAGGTGTACTATAGTTATTGTTTCATTTATTCTTCAAAATGACCTTGCAAAATAGGTCTACTTGTTCCATTTCATAAACAAGGGAACAAATTCCTTGAGGTTAAGTACCATAACTCAATTATCATAGAAATGAGATTTTACAAGAGATCCATTTGACACCTAAATTCTGCTCCCTCTCTGTGAGTTCATGGTTGTAGAAGAGATACAGTACATGCATCAAGAAGTAAACTACCAAGGAAAAATTGCTCTCTACCTTAGGAGAAATATTGATAAATTATTATAAACATTAGAGTAGGAAGAGAATCTTCCCTCTGGAGTTTTAGACAAAACCTGAGAAGAGACACAATTTGGATATTCACATGCGGAACAGTAGGATTGGGATCAGTGGGAACATTCCTAGATAGAAGGAAAAAACCATATAGCAGGAAATTTAGTTCTTTGGTTTTTTTAAAGGGTTTTTTATTTATACATACAGAACTGGGGTACAGGCCAGAGATGTGGGAGGTGAGAGGATTCACCAGAGACAGAGCAGGGAGCAGAACAGGCAGATCAACTGAAATACACTGTTGAGGGGAGCACAGGCCAGGCAGGAGAGGTCTGCTGCGCCATGTGGGTCCCCTCCCTGGCCGGGGATCGAACTTGCACTGCTGTGCCGAACAACTAGAACCTTCATGCTGTGTCGTCACTCGACTTCCTAGTCCCATCCTGCTATATTTTCTCCATTCCATCTTGTACTTCACCATATTAATTCCTGATTCTGTTCCCTGACACGTGCCCTTTTCTTCATCATGCTGTTTTTCCTTCTCCTTGCTTGTCCACTGGGAAAAATTCTGCCTTTATTCTTTGGTGTCCACTTTTAAAGTGCTTTCCTTGAAAGCTTCTCAGACATTCTTTATGGCCAACCCCCATTAGGATCAATCTCTCTTTTTAAGCACTTACTACTTGGGTGTGTGATCATAAGTGGTTATATTACCTCTGTGATTTTATTCCATTTTTTGCCTTTTTGAGGATAAAAATTGTACCTTGATTTCCCCCTCTTTATCCCCATGTCTCAATAAATAACAAGAGTCCATTAAATACTCCTCGAATAGATGAATGAATGAAGGCATGAATAAATACTAGGATTATGTGAGCAAGACTTATTGAGGCTAGAATTTGAGGATATAGATAGCAAGTTTAAGAACTCAGTTTTTAAAAATTGTTTTATTGTGTTCTGCATTGGGGTCCAGGAAATATTTTTGAACAAAGATGATTAATCTTGGATTAGCATATAAAATTTATAGGAAAAGTCAGAGGCAGACCAGGAGGCTACTAAAAACACATCAGAGAAATGTAATGAGGACCTGAGTTGGGTAGTGTTAGAAAAATATTTCATTTTAACTCTTTGACTCAGAGAAATGTTAATTGGGAAATGAACTTTTATTTGGTGTTAATGAAACTTTTCATTAAGCAATTTTTTTTCTTTTTATGTTCTGGAGCTTAAATAGACATTCATAGGTGCTCCATTCCTTTTGTTCTGGCCTGCGTTTTAGTTCTTTAAGGTGGCTATCATAGGTTTTCACTGAGTTGTGCTACTTCAGAGCAAGGCCTATAGATAGAGAACCTTGAATCTCTGGTGCTTGAACAGAGTTTGGAAGATGGGTGCTCAATGTGCATTTGGTGAGAGACTACCTTTTAGTGGTATCACATTTAATGTGATGGCTCTACTGTACTTACTTTCAGGTTCTTAAACCTTCTTTTGTCCTTTCCATTCAAGTAAATAAAACGTCTCTGATGCGTATAGTTTTTTGGGGCCCTTCCTTCAACATCTGTAGGCCCCTTTGTCTGACTCAATCATGCTCTGTCTATTTGGCTTGGTCAGTAGTATTTTGTAGCCAGCACCGGCTCCAATGCCACTGGATATTTTGAATTCACAGCAGCGGGGATTAGCTATCAGCAAGACCCGTGAATACGGGATGAGGATGTCTGTGATTTAATTGGAAGCCTCATTGCATATCGTTACAGGCCAGCAGAGATGCAGAATGGACTGGCATCTTGCATGAATCTGCGCCACATAGATGTCTACCATGCGAATCGCTTCTTGCCCACAAGCAGAACAGTTTCCAGTTACTGGTGTTGTTGGGCCGCCTTTACACCTAGATGAAGCCACTGCCCGGTTTGCCACTTGCTGGGCCAGAGGACCTACACGGATTGCCTGCCAACTGACGAGGCCTTTCCTTGAACAGCAAGATGGTGTGTGTAGATAGCGTATTACCACGTGGGGAAAACAACTGCAAACATTTTTAAAATATCTTTTAAATAAACAAAAACTTCATTTTCTTTTCCCATTGGAGTCCAAGTCCCTACCTTCCTCCAACTGCTTCTAACTGACTGCCCCGAACCCCTTTTGTTTAGAAATCAAGAGTTAAAATAGGCATTCATAACCAGCCTACCGGTAGGTTGTGGAATACTTTTTAGTTTTTGTTAGTGAGTCTTGCTTCCATCATATACAGTTTTGTTCCTATATCTGACTAGATGTCATCATAGGGGAACTAGTTAAATATCTGCATTTGGTGAGGGGGCTCAGGAGTTGGAATTTAATGGGTCCAGGTGATTCTGACATCTAGACATCTAATTGAAACACTCCCTGTAAATTCCCTCCAGTGTAACAAAGAATGAAGGAGAAGGCTGTCTTCAACCTTGGGTGGAGATTAGGAGATTAGGGAAGCAGATGAGGGACCTACAGGCCTTGAGTATTTTGAATCTGACTCTGAACTTCAAGGTAATGTACACATTTAATGTTTTCCATTTTCTTTAATCCTTTTGGTTAACAGAATCTAGAGGCTCTAGAACTTGCTACTTTGTTTGCATTAAAAAGCAAGAATTTCCATGAAGACTAACAGATGTGAATTCTTTTATCTTATAAACCTAGACTTCCTGAAGGTCAGTTAGTGGAACGTGCAAAAATTTAAGATTACCTTAGATATCCAAAGGACAAACAATGACATCAAGATTAGCAATGCATATAATTGTGGTGCGTGACCCAGGTCAAGATTTACCAGAGGCTTCCTGCCCCTGGCTTCGCTGGAGGAGAGATCAAAGAAGCAAAGAGTAGAGGCTCAAGGGGAAAGCTGGAGAAGGTTGCCCATTGGAAAATGAAGGGAGATAGGATTATATGTAGAGTAGAGGGGGTGGAATAGGAGTGTGGGTAGAGGCAATTGTTCAAGGCACTGGAACACACAGGAATCCATTTACTCATCAAAGGTTATTAGTTCTCTACTTGGAGTCTGATCAGATACCAACCACAGTTCCTACCCTCAAAAAGCTCTCAGTCTAGTGGGATAGACAGACAGATACATGTTACAATGGAGGATGGTAAGTCTGACAATAGAGAGAGAGATACTAAGAGCAAAGTAAAATTTGTTGAAATACTACAGTTCAAATTTCTCCTTCCCACTCTTTTTAAAACACCAACTTTGTTTCACCTTTCTTTAAAAAGGTAATTCTCTTTGTTGAATGATGTGACAAACAAATAAACATTGCCATCTTCTCGCTCCCTCCTCCACCCTCCCCTGTAACTGCAAAGCTATCTGGTGCTGTGGACCAGAGATATTATTTTCCTGTGACATAAAGTGGCAACTGTGTGAATGCAGGTTTTAGGATATTTCATGAACTGACTGGATAGAAGCAAAAAAAGTAAGAAGTAAACATTGAAGGCACCCCAAACTAGTATCAGGACAGAATTGAATTATAGGGAAAGGAAGAGGGAGATAATTGGAATATGGAAAAGAAAAAAAATGTAAACATCAAGATTACTGCAATTTGGAAATACCAGACAAGGTAGTTTAGAAATTACAGTCAAAGTATTTACAGTGTATTATTTTACTGATAACAAGAGGAAACTGTATCGTCACCTTTTAATTAAGGGCTAAATGCCACTGTGTTTTTTTTTTTTTTTGGCTAGAATGCCCACTATCCCATCAAAAAAAAAATCCCAGTATATAGAATCCCCAGAATCCATTCCATAAATGTGTTTCTGACCCATTCTGTCATAGGTTAGTAGAATTATCATTGCAAACTCAGTTTTCCCATTCACAATATTAAAAATGAATTTACATTTCTATACCTTACAGGAAAAAATCCTGTTTATATCTCATTGTATGCAGGAGCATATTTTTGCTGGTTTGATGCATATCATTTTCTAACAATCTTCTTTGTTTCTTTTTATATCATTGTTTTTGCTATACTTTTGCTGATGACTGCTAGATTTTAATTCATTTCCCTGATTGATAACATTAGTGATTCTGCTTTCAGTTTTTCATTTACTTGCTTTTTGCTTTTTTCTCTCAATGTTACATTGGTGAAGGATTCAACAATATGACACAAAAGTGGAATAAATATTAATTTGTGCAAAAAAAATAATGAGGGCCAAATGAATCAAATGTGCTGAAGAAAAGTCAAGATTATCAAGGAAAGTATACTGTTATGATTATAAGTTATATAATTAAGTTAATTGAATATTAAAAATCTGCATGAATCCAATGCTTAAAATTACATTATAATATAGTTAATGCACTCCTCAAATAAAGTTTAAATAATAAGTACAGGTTAAATAAAATTTAAAAGAGGATCCTGTTTTCCCCCAAAGATTATATAAGGCTCTTTTTGCAATATAATCCTAAGTTATATAGCATTTAATTTTTAACAACTAGGTTGAATGTGTGCATTAAAGATTTAGTTATTAGGGTCTCCCTGATGGCTCAGTGGGTTAAGCAACGCAATAAGCAAGCCGCAGCCAATGCATCATGAGTTCGAGGGGACATACATGGCGTAGCAGACCTCTCCTGCCTCGTCTGCTGCTCCCCTCGGCAGTGTGTTTTGGTCAGTCTGCCTGTTCTGCTCCCCACTCTGAGGGTGGAGGAGGGAGTGAGAAGATGGCAATGTTTATTTGTTTGTCACATCATTCAACAAAGAGAATTACCTTTTTAAAGAAAGGTGAAACAAAGTTGGTGTTTTAAAAAGAGTGGGAAGGAGAAATTTGAACTATAGTATTTCAAATCCCACGACTCTGGCCTGTACCCCAGCTCTTGTATGCATAAATAAATAAATCTTTAAAGAAAAGAATTAAAAAAAGATTTAGTTATTAATAGATGCCTATTAATTGAAGCACTGAAATCAGTGCTTCATTTTTATTTCCTTCTGTTCCTGATCCAAGATAGGCACATACTGTCAGGCACTTAAAACTTATTTGCTGCTGCTGAAAACCTTGACTCCATGTGCACAGCTCCCAGGTTATCATTTTGATGTTACAGAAAAGAATAAGATATGGATTCAACGATCCAGTGTCTCTCTACTCATAATTTTTTTCTAGGTATCAGGAAGATATTTGTACTTTCTGGAAAGATTTCTTTAGAAAAACAGACCTAAATTTAATCTGCTTATTCAGAGTTGAGGATCTACCCTTAGATTATAGGACGATATGTCTATAATTCAGAGTTCATTCCCATGAACTTTCCCGAGAAGCTGAATAATGGCCTCAGTTCTTCCGCTCCTTTCCCTGCTGCAGGGATCAGTCACCTGGACTCCAAGTGTGGCTTGGTTGCCTGGGGCAGACTCGTGAGCTCTGACTGGTTTGCATGAAAGGATAGCACCTGTGACTACATATTGAAAATTCAACTGCAGGTGTATTTGCAAATTGGATTTTGAGGGGGACGTTTAAGCAAATCCTATTGAAAGTGAATCCCTCCAAGGCGTGAGTAATGAAGAAACAAGAAGAAAAGTGACAATCAAAAACCTATTAACATCCAGTTTCCAGGGAAGAACCTGACTGTCTAATGACATTGATGCTTTTACAGCCCAGGCATTTAGGAGTCATTTTGTGTCAGTTGCTTCCTTACAAATGCCACGTGACAAATTTTTTAGTTCTTTTGACTTCTAAGCCCCACCACTCAAAGATGTTTGAAATGAGTTGGTGGCTGGCCCGAAGAGAGGAGGGTTTCTGTTCCTCTGAATTTCTCCACAGAACCCTGCAGTGATGCCTCAGGCATTGGTGCATGAAGGCACTGAGTTGGTCAGTCTATTCATTCCATTCATTCTTTCATTCACTCCTCATAATCCAGAGTAAATTATTATGTCCAAAAAGGGGAAAAAAGGGCCTCCCTGGTGGCTCAAGGGGTTGAGCACCCACACAGTGGAGCTTCAGCAGCCACTGCAGCACCAGTTCGATCCCGGCCATGGAGTAACCCACATGGCACAGCAGACCTCTCGTCTCATCCGCTGCTCCCCTCAGCAGTGTACTTCAGTCGATCTGCCTGTTCAGCTCCCCACTCTGTCTCTGGTGAATCCTCTCATGCCCTGCCTCTGGCCTGTAGCCCAGCTCTTGTACGCATAAATAAACAAAATCCTTAAAAAAAAAAAAAGAAATAAAACGGAGGAAAAAAAGACTAAACCAATCAGCTGTTTACAAGCTTTAGAATTTGGATAGCGATGGAGGTATGTCTCCAAACTAAAGTAAGAAATTGCTCACTAAATACCTCACTGAACATCTACCTTCACTTTCAGCTTGCATCCCTGTTCCCCTCCGCAAGGTTTTGCCTTTTTAAAATTTATTTGCTTTTTTTTTTTTTTTTTAAAAAAGCTATTCTAGTATTATGTCCCAGGTATTTTGCCTAACTGTTCTCTTTTGTACCAGGAGTCCCTTGCTGGGGCAAATAAAATGTTTGGGATGGAATCAGAAACAAGAGAAACCTAAAACTGATGATTTGGTCATATTAGAAATGTGATAAGAGCAAGCTTTTCTTTGTTAGCCTTTAGTTCTCCAAGCTGACACTGGCTGCATGAATGACAGGCTCAGGGTCCAAATTTCTTTCTCTCCATGATAAAGAATATAATTCTCTAAAAAAAATTAAAAAAGGAGTTAGGGAGTTTTATTAGTTTAGCTGGTTTATTATTATTTTTTAAAAAGATTTATTTTTATTTATACATACAAGAGCTGGGGTACAGGACAGAGTCCAGGGCGGTGAGAGGATTCATCAGAGGCAGCGGGAAGCAGAACAGGCAGATGGACTAAAACACACTGCTGAGGAGAGCAGTGCGCAAGGCAGGAGAGGTCTGCCTTGCCATGTGGGTCCCCTCCCTGGCCCAGCGGCAGGGATCGGACTCATGCTGCAGTGGCTGCGGTTTGCTTCACAGTGTGTTGCTTAACCTACTGCGCCACCAGGGAGGCCTAGTTTAGCTGGTTTATAAGATAATTTTGGAGTGGACTACTAGAATGTATTAAGAAAGTGGAGTTGCAGTTTTGTTGGATTCTATGAATTGTGGTAGTGGAGCTTTTGAAAAACAGATGCCATATAATGAAATGTTTTCTGAAAGTAAAACTTGATGTTTGCAAAATGTATAGGCTTATGGCCTTCTGACTGTGAGGGCCCCTCCAATGTCAACACACACACTCTACATTTGCCTTAACGCTTTAAGCAGCTCTTAACATCATATGACAAGGAGAACATTTGTTAATCAGAAAAATTACAACCTATTCATACTTATTGTTTGATTATTTCTTTGCTGACCTCTGAGGTTCCATTGTTGATTGAATTAGTTATAGTAACTGATATTTATTTTAGCAACTAGCTATTTTGAATGCAAACTTTTCTTATCACCAGATGATTGATAGGCACATTAAGAAGCTGTTCAACAGGTTGCTTGGTTTGAAGAAATGCCTAAATCCTGATAGGTTACTTTTTTATCAGCAAAGAGTGGGAATTAGCACAGATAAGCTCCTGGTAACAAAATTTTATTTTCAAAATGGTGTCCTATCTTTAATTTGTTTAAGCAAGAGATTCTGTCAGTTCACTTTAATAAATTTAAATATATAGAATTTTGGCAGGTTAAACATGTTTTGAAATAAATTGTTTACCTAGTGTTGTTTGGAGAAATTGTGCTAAAAGGAAAATTGTCAAGAGGCTGTGATTGAAGGAATATCTGTTGGTACAAGTCATCTGGATTTTGCTTATTATCATCCTCATCATATTGTTTTGTTTAGTTATTGCTTAAAGCCTCCATTTTATAAAGATTTTCAGGCATTGGAAATAAGTTAGGCCTACAGATGCCTAAGGTTTATCTTCCCTTTGGTAAAAGCATTGCTTTGATTGTTTTCTTTCTTTTTGCAGAAACAGAAACACAATAGAGTAAGGTAATTTACTGATGCTGACGGGGTTAAGGTTCATAGTTCCCCATCGTTATTTAATCTAGTTTTTGGTGTATAGGCTCATTACAGATTCTCAATTATATTGGATGTCGTTTCATCTCATTTTTATATGTCTTCCTAAAAAACACAGATACTAGTGATAAGCACCAAAGAAAAGACCTGAATGTGGACATAATAGGTAAGTCAAACAATGACTGAACATTTCTTCTTGAAGGGAAGCTGAAGGATGTTGCTAGAAAATTCTATTGTACAGTGTCCCAACTTGAAAAAAGTGTCTGCTGGATATTCAGGGCTTTTCCTATGACCTCAGTGTCTCATGGTCACTTTTTAATGTAGAATTGTTTGAATCACTCTGCCATTTTATACCAATATTCTGAAGGCAGATGACAAAAACAACACAAGTATGCATGCAATTATAAGTAGAGCGATTTTAAAATGAAAAAATAGCCAGGGGAAGAGTTAATGATGTAGAGTTCCTTAAATTGAAAGTGGCCTAGTACTATTCCTCTGGTAAGGATTTTCCCATTCTTTGGTGGGGAGATTTTCTGTGGATGCTGAACATTCTATCTATTAGCATCTCCATAGATGATGCAGAGAATGACAAAAAGGGAGCGTGTCTAATTATTAAACAAATCACAGGTTCATATCTTCCCCCTCCTCCACTTGTTTCCTTGGAGACACAGTTCCCTGTCAATTTTCTGAATTACATTAATATTTAAAGTGTGATTTTGAATCAGGAAGAATGTGAGGTATCTGAAGAGTAATATTTATATCTTCCATGTGACATTTTCATCACATGGATAAACGTTTGAAATGTTCTTGAGAACACTGAAAAATAAGGAAATAGAGTTCAAAAATAAAGTATAGAACTTGTTAGACTAGTTTCTGTTTAAAACTTGGTGGATTATACCTCTTTGTTTTAAACCATTAGAACAGCAGTGATTAAATATCAGATTCCTTAAAGAGTCAGTAGTTCCTTTTGGAAAGTTTTGATTAGAGCATTGTATTTATTAAACTGTTCTACCCACACATCTCTTCAAGATGTTGTTTTTCCCACGTTTGCTGTTTTATTACATGACAGTTATTGTAAGGTTAAATGTCGTTTACTTTCCCGAGGTTTATTTTTATATCATAAATCATACTTTTTAAAAAACACATCACAAGAAGCACTGTAGTCGGTCCAAACTGGGCGTGAGGTGACTTGGGTCCTATTTCTGACTCTGACATGTGACTTTGGCCAAGTCAATGAATCCATCTGTGTCTCAGTCTCCCTAGCCGCATAATGGGGTTAATAATATCTCTCTTCTGCCTACTTCACAGGGTTTTGTTTTCTTTTTTTTTTTAAGGATTAATTAGTTAATGTTTGCAAACCACTCTGAGCTCCTTTGATAAAATACAAAGCACCATTATTTATGACAATAATAATAGTGTCTTGGACCTGTAGGCTTCCTTTCATCCAAAGGATCCCATAGTACTTACCACTGGGATTGTAACTTTACAGAGGGTTACTGTGTGGTGGCTGGCTCTCCTTGAAGAAACAGATGGTAACAAGCAGTCTGGGTTTTCACTAGAGAGTAATTAAGTCTCCCACCAACTCCTTGCGTCATTTGCATAAACTTCCCAAGACAGAGGAGCAGCTCCCAAAAGAGAGCTGGGAGAAGCTGAGTCTGACTCCTTATCTTTCATCACTATTTATAAACAAGTCACAGGGGATTTGAAATTTGGAATATCAATGTTTTCAACTCCAGAATCTCTATCTCCAGAATTTGGGAAAACATGGGAATATTTTAGACAAAGTAAATCAGCCTCAACGAAAATATAAATGTAATATGTGTGGGTTACCTGAAGGTCTTTCAGGTTGCGTGCAGCAATTACCTCCAAATCCTGTGATCTCTCCTTGGCAGTCTAGTTAGACTAACTTTCAGTTAATTGACAAAGATTAATTAAGTGCCTCACTCATGTGCATGTCTGGGGCTATTAAGAAGAAAAGTGTACGATGTGGTTGTCCCTGCTCTCAAGTTGTTTACAACCTATTTGTGAAGATGAAACTAAGATACAGGAAACTATTAGTGGACCATGGAAGATAGCATATAATTAAAGGTTAAATTGTGTGGAACAGACCTGAGGAAATAAAGAGGAGGGAATGATCAATATGGACCAGCTTAGTTCAGGAAAGCTTTACTGCAGAGGTGAATTGAGAGGAGTGTGCTTTTTCCAGGATCAGCGATCAGGATCAGGATACAGGATCAGTCAAGTGAGCAATGGACGTAGTGTGTATTCAGCCAGGGCACGCACGTGCTCTTATGGAGGCAGGGCAGATGCGGGAGGCTTAGCCCAGGTAAACGGAGGAAGAAGCTACAGGGTATGGGGATCTCTTGTAGGCAGGCAAAGGCGTTAGGATTTGACATAATTCACTTCATTTTTAAAGAATACTTCAGAACCCAGGAGCTTGATAAAAGCAGCATTTTGAAGTGATGCTGTGGCAAACGTATGCAGGATCACTGGAGCAAGAAAAAAACCTAAAAGTGGAGGCCCGCTGGAATCGGATATGGTAATTCAGAGGCGTGGAATTAGATGGGTTATGGTGGAAAAGGAAAGAATTAATTAAAAATCAAGCTTTTAATAGGAGCTTAGCATGTGCTGGGAATGCATCTGATTCTCACAACAACTCAGAGTAATACTAACTCATGTTAGACCCATTTCCTGATTTGGAAACTGTGGCTGAGAGGAGCTAAGTAGTTTGCTCCAAGTCACGAAAAATGGAATATGCTAGAGCCACGGTCTGAGCATATGCATTCTGAGCCACTAGTTAGATTTAAGAGATATTTCAGGAGTGGTGGACATTTAGATCAAGGAGTAAACCATCCAGTCCAGATAGGAAATGCTGGGTTAAAGTGAAATTAGGTCATTTCTCTCTTGGATGCCGGAAGGACTTCTCAGAACTCCTTTGCACTACTTACTGCATGTTGTGAATCTGCAAGAGGACTTACCCTGGGGCCCATTCCCTGACACGGGTGTGCAGAAAACAGTTGGAAAATGCTGGCTTGACTTCTCCTTTACGGCCATGGTTGGCTGTTCCAGGATCAGGACGGTTGAGAAACCCTCAAGATTGGGAATGATGAATTCCAAACACCTGTAGGGAACCACAGTTAGGAGTGGGATTAAGAAAGGCAAGAAATAAAAAAAGAGGCAGACCTGGAAGGGTGCTCTCACGATGCCAAACTGGGTTTATGAACCTGGGACTTTTGAAAGAGTCGAGGCTTAGATTACAGGCAAAAATAGTTACAGCAAGAACGTAGCACTGGCGAATTCAATGCCCACTGCACCAGATCTGCCCTGACCTCACAGGTCAGATTCTGCCAGTTTAACCTGTCTCTACTTTGCAGTTCCTAAAAGTGCTGAGGTTGGCAACTGGTGCTCTTGATGTGGGGTTTAGGAGAGGTAAGTGGGTTTTCTGGTGGGAGAAGAAGCGTAGAGGGTGAGACTGCAGGCGGGAGTGGATTTGGTTTATCCTGGAAGCCTGGGATTATAAAATTTTGACTCCAGATGAAACTGGGAATCATTCTTATGAGCAAAGAAGGTTCTTGGCAAAGAGGCTTCTTGCTGCTCATTTCTGAACCTTCAAAGGGGAAAAGGTTAATACAAAACTACAGCTGAGTCTAAAGCCCTTAGAAACCTTAAACATTGGCTGGCTTCAGAATTCTACTACAAATGATCAGAGCATTAGCTTTTATTTCTGAAGCTTGCAATTTGACTTATGAATCTACTTAGTGATTATATTTTGAACACATGTTGGCAGTCAAAGAAGAGCAGGAAATCATTATTGGATAAAAAGGGCCACACAGGAGGAAGTTTTTATTGGCAAATATCAACTTATATATTCACAGGCTCCTATCATAGTACTAGAAGGAATCTATGCTCCTACCTCCTGAAGGCCTCACTGAAAAGTGTCCAAAGAGATACCCATCTCTTCTGTTTTCATGCCCCCACACCACAAACCTACCCTGCAGTCTGGGGTTCAATTCTGATGTATAGTCAGCCTCCAATACTGCTCTCATTGAATATGGTCACATATCACCTTAACATTCTTTGTGTGTGTTGTGTGCGTGGGGTGTGGGGGGGAGTTATCTCCTCTTGAACATGGAAAACAGTTATCATCTTTTCTTTCAAAACCTTTCATGAGCTAGAAGGCTATAATTACATTTCCCTCAATTTTCTCAGCTTTACATGGAGTAATATTACTTGTTAAGTCCGGCATTTGTTGAATCCTTGAGATGTGGACGGCAGTGCACATGTCACACAAATTAACTCAAATGTTTCCAACAAAGTCCTAGGAATCAGACATTTTTATCCCCATTTGAAAGATCAAGAAACTGACATTTAAGGTTCAGAGGTTAATAACACCTTTCAAGCAGTAGGTAAACAGAAGAGTGAGGATTGAAAAAACCACCATTCTAATGTAAACCCATGGACTGGATCTCTCCACACCTTTGATCAACTCTCCTGGAGAAAGCTTCCTTTCCTTTTTAAATCCTTTTTCTTTTTTAAAAAGACTTATTTTTTTTTTATTTATGCATAGAAGAACTGGTTTGTAGACCAGAGATACAGGGGGTGAGAGGATTCACCAGAAATAGAGTGGGCAGCAAAACAGGTAGATCTATTGAAATACACTGCTGAGAGGAGCAGCGGATGAGACAGGAGAGATCTCCTGTGCCATGTGGGTCCGCTCCCTGGCCTGGGATCCAACTCTGGCTGCCATGGTGATAGTGCTGAGGCTTAACCCTGAACCCTGGCCACTAGGGAGGCCCCTCCTTTGCTTTTCCTTCCTCCATGTTTTACTTTTTAATCTTTTTTTAAAAAATTATTATTGAGACCTCACTGTTACTCTTTTTAGCAATCTTTTAAAACCATATTTGCATATTTTATAATGTGAATATGTTACATAGTCTTTCTGCACCCCCCCCCATTGTCTCTATTTGAAATAAAGCTCCTTGCAAGTTGGAACCATGCCTTAAAATTCATTGACTTCTTAGCCAAAACATTGCTTTTTGAGCACAATTGTTATATTATGAAATATGAAAAAAAGAAATCAAATTATGAGGAAGATAGATAATTTTATCATGTCAGATCATCCCTCCTTTCTTTGTGCTCCAAAAGCATTTTGTACAAACGCAGCCAACTACAGCAAAAAAAGAGTTTGAAATCTTAACTCTAAAATTTACTAACTGACTTTGGGAAAGCTACTAGAATTTTCTAAGGACCCTTTTTCTTGTTAGCAAAATGGGATATTACTAGTTTTATATGATTCTTCTGGGATTATTTTTATTTTATTAAAGATTTATTTTTATTTATCTATACATACAAGAACTGGCCAGAGGTGCAGGGTGTGAAAGGATTCACCAGAGAAACAGAGTGGGGAGCAGAACAGGTATATCTACTGAAGTACACTCCTGAGGGGAGCAGCAGATGAGACAGAAGAAGTCTGCTGCGCCATGTGGGTCAGCTCCCTGGCTGGGGATCCAACTCATGCTGCAGTGGCTGGCCATAGCTTGATAGCTCTGAGACTTTAACACCTGTGCCACCAGATAGGCCCTCTTTTAGGAATTAAAAAATAAAATTAGGTGGGCACTTCTTACAGAGCTGGGCACAGGGTAGTTCTTATAGGTTTTATAATTAGACTGTATTATATTCTTCTATGTCCCTCACAGAAACTATTCTCTTATTGGATAGTAAATTTTTTAAGGGCAGAGACTGTGCATTTTTATCACTCTCACTCTGCCTCCCCAGCTCAGTGCCATAGCATTCAATACTTTGAAAAATGACAAAATGAGAAGGAAAATTAGGGAAAGGTCTAGAGTGGAAGACTCTTTAAAGCTGAATGCAGCCATGTTTTATATATCAGATTTTGTATCTGACTCTAACCACAAGAAAAGGTGCTAAAATAAATGTTCTTTAATTACTTGAATTTATCCCAGTGACTATATTTTTGTTTTAAGTTTTTAATTTAAATCATCTTCAAATATGAATATTCTTTATTTCTATAATGGCTTTTCCTTTCCTGTGAACACTATTATTTCCTTAGCTCTTTACATATTTTAGATCCACTTATTTGAAAGTTCCTTTCAGATTATTTTTTTTTAAGATTTATTTATTTATGCATGCAGTCACTGGGGTACAGGCCAGAGGTGTGGGGGGTGAGAGGATTCACCAGAGACAGAGAGGGGAGCAGAACAGGCAGACTGACTGAAACACACTGCTAAGGGGAGCAGTGGGCAAGGCAGGAGAGGTCTGCTGCGCCATGTGGGTCCCCTCCCTGGCCGGCAGTAGGGATCGAACTCATGCTGCAGTGACTGAGGTTTGCTTCATAGTGCGTTGCTTAATCCACTGCGCCACCAGGGAGGCCCTCAGATTATTTTTATGACTGGTAGTTCCTGAATATAGATTCTTTATTTCAATTTGGTATATCCCTTTCAAGGTAGTTGGCTTCTTTTTCTATTGTCATTTTTGAGAGTGAACTCATCTTCAGTGAGAGTTATTGTCTGGAGACCCAACCATGTCCTGGATCATGTTTACATCCAGTAGGGTGGGTTTTCATTTGTCTCTGTTACTATCCTGAGGGCTGAGCAGATCTGGTGCTATTTCTGTTACTAACAATAGGGCCTAGAAACCCAAGACAGACACTTGCACATCACTTCCATGCTTCCTGGTCTACTTTGCATACCTGCATGTGTTTATAATCATATACCTATACTTTCTTTTTTTTTTTGTCATGGAAAGAAAAGTTTATTTAGGGAAAAAGACGGATAAAGAATAAAGACTCGGGGCCTCCCTGGTGGCGCAGTGGGTTAAGCAACACACTATGAAGCAAACCGCAGCCACTGCAGCATGAGTTCGATCCCTGCTGCCAGCCAGGGAGGGGACCCACATGGCACGGCAGACCTCTCCTGTTGTGCCCGCTGCTCCCCTCAGCAGTGTACTTCCGTTGATCTGCCTGTTCTGCTCCCTGCTCTCTGTGGTGAATCCTCTCACCCCACCCCCCCCATACCTCTGGCCTGTACCCCAGTGCTTGTATGCATAAATAAATAAATCTTTTAAAAAAAAGAATAAAGACTCCTAGGTAGATGGTACCTGGGAAGGGCAAGAGAGCCATGTATACCTATAATTTCTAAGATATCGATAAAGGTCTTGTGAAAGCCTATATTGCTCTTATTCTTACGTAACTGTCGCTCTGATGTGGAAACTGGATATCTATACAGATCAGTTATTAGGAACCATGCTAGAACCATCTACCCTAGATAGACATGTTATCATTTTGTCTAGGTTAATCTTCAGCATTTATGAGATTTATAACTATTTTTAAGATTATGACTTTGTGGCTATTATTTACATATGAGCTATGTGATATAACAATTGTTTTTTCATTACTTTAACTATTTTGAAAATGTCAATGAAGTGCAAAATTGCCCGGTTCTTAAGTCTGACTTTTTTCCCTTTGCCCTCTCTATCCCCAGTCGTGTTTAAACTCTCCTCTCCTCTGAATGTATTCAACCTATCAGATGTAGATGTTCTATTTGTTTCATCTTTTTGGAAATCTCTCTCTGAAAAGCTCTTGGCATCCAGTCTTAATGTCCTTTATCTTTGATGCATAACTGCTATTCTGAATTTCTTCACCATCATTCTGGGATCCTCTTTGCTTGTCTCTTCAGTTGCTTCTACTGTGGGGTGTGTGTATGTTTCTTTTGGACTCTAAGTTTTTTTCTTTTCCTTTTGTTATTGTAGAGTTCCTCCAGTAACTTCGTGAATCCAGGTACATAATATTCAGATTTTATAAGCATGTCTAGAAATCTTCAAGTGCCCTCTCACACTTAGTTCATATTTAAGCTTAATGAATTATTAGAAGTTGGGAATAATTTCCCTCAGGCCATTGTCTCCTCCCCCTGCCACCCCCCACCCCAGATATTTGAAGCAATAATTGTTTTCTAATTCTAATCTTAGAGGCTGACAAATCTGGAAACTTTTAAACTCAATTCACCATGTATATTTCTTCTTTCAAAGTTTTTAGAACCTTCTCTTTATACTGGTTTTCTGGAATTCCATGAGACTTATCTTGGTTTGGCTCTATTTTTATCTCTTGTGTTAGGCACTCATTTGGTCTTTCCCATTTGGAAACTCATTTTTTTTTAAAGTAATTTTATTGAGTCACTGACTTCTTTTTCTTCATTTGTTTTTTTCCTCTTTCTGGAGCACCCATTATTAGGATGTGGTACAAACTGTTTTGATGTTCTACTTTTCTAATTTTATACAGTTTCTATTTTTCATCTTTTGTCTTTTATCCTACTTCCAGGAAGGGTTTTTTTTTTCCAACTTTATTTTTTTTTTAACCCTGTTGAGCTTTACATTTCTGCTATTAATTTTTAATTTCTGTAGACTCTTTTTGTACTCTGCTCATTTTTAAAAAAGTTACCCAATTCTTGTTCCATCAATTCTCCTATCTTTCTTAATATATTGATAATAGCTTTTTCTTTTTGATTTATGTTTTCTGCATGGTCTCTTGTTTTTTCTAATATGCTCTGATTATGTTTGTTCTCTTTCACAGTGGAGACTTTCCTCGTATCCAGTGGTGATCATACTTATCACTGGGCACTAAAAAGCTGATAACATTGAGTTATTTTTACTGTGGTCTGTATCATAGGGTGGTCTGGTTGGGTCTTTTTGGAGGGAGTTATTTCTGATGTTTGTACTTTAGGTTTTTCCTTAAGGGTTTCCATAGTAAAGACTCCAATCTCCTGTCACAACAGTGCTGATTAAACTTTAATGTGTATACCAGTCATCTGAGGAATTGTCGAAATGCATATTCTGATTCAGTAGCTCTTGGGAGGAGCTAAGATATTGCATTTCTAACTGTAGCTGCTGTCCAAGGTCTTATTTTGAATAACAAGGGAAGAGGGACAACCATCCTGGTTGCCAGTTCTGGGAGTCAAGTTTGAGAAAAGGACTGGGAGAGCACAATATTCAGTACGGGGTGTTTGCCTCCTTTGCAGAAACTCAGTTAATCCCCTTGCTTTTCACATGGATCTCAGCTCTCAGTTCTGCATGGTGTCCCTGCCTATAAAACCTATGCTTCACCCTCTGCAGAGGATTGAGATTCTGGTGGGATGTGGGGAGAATGGGAGAAGTGGTTATTTGGTCAAAAGGAGAGGAGGGATATGGCGCACAGACCTCTCCTGCCTTGCCCGCTCTTCCCTCAGCAGTGTGTTTCAGTCAGTCTGCCTGTTCTGCTCCCCACTCTTGTCCATGGTGAATCCTCTTACCGCCCTGGACTCTGGCCTGTACCCCAGCTCTTGTATGGTAAAATAAATAAATCTTTAAAAAAAAAAAAAAAAGGAGAGGAGGGGAAGAATCAAGAAGGGTGTGGTCTGATTTCTTTTAAACAATCTTCCCACCAGCTGTTTTGTTCTTTTCTTTGTTTCTTGAGGTAACTGGTCTGCCAGTTTTTGAGGACTAAATGAGGAATCTATGTAAAGCAAATCTGGTCCTGCTAGGCTCCTTCAGGTGCTCATTTTGAGTTTCAACTTTCTTGGACTCCTTTCCTTATTTACTAGCACTCATCATTTTGCTTTCCAACCTCTACTTTTAGCTTAAATTTATTTTTGTTTTGTTTTGTCTCTTCTTTTATTCTCTTTGTCCTTGGAATTGGTGCTCCTACAAAAGTTTTTTTTACTGTAGTTTTAGGGATTTTCAGGAGTCAGAGAAGAGAAATATGTGGTTAGCCCCCACCCCCCGATCTTTAACTATAAACCCTCTCTAATTCATTTTTTATTAATGCTTTTGACTGTAGTTGCCACTGTCCTTGAAAATATAATTCATAATGCACACTTTATGGGATTTTGTTTTCCAGTTAAGGTCGACTTGCTTGCCTTTCCAAGGCTGAATAGTCCAGTCTCAATAAATCTTGATAAATAATATTAAAGCCTATTTATGCCAATGAGACAGACATCACTATTTTATTGACCAATTTCCAATATTTACTCTGATCTGGGACTCATGCACAATTCTTCTTCTTTTTTTTTTAAGATTTATTTACTTAGGCATTCCAGAGCTAGGGTATAGGCCAGAGTCGCAGGAAGTGAGAGGATTCACCAGACAGAGTGGGGAGCAGAACAGGCAGACTGACTGAAACACAATGCTGAGGGGAGCAGTAGGCGAGGCAGGAGAGGTCTGCTGCGCCATGTGGGTCCCCTCCCTGGCTGGCAGCAGGGATTGAACTCGTGCTGCAGTGGCTGCGGTTTGCTTCATAGTGCGTGGCTTAACCCAATGCGCCACCAGGGAGGCCCCACATGCACAATTATTCTTTCTCCACATCTGGGAGCAACTATAGAGCATAATTCAATGAATATGAGATTCATTTTTGTCTTAGAATTGATTTAAAGCTCAAGAGAAAGCTAGAGTTATATTACTTTATGGGACTTTGACTTAGTTATATTTGTGTCCCTCCTTTCCTTTCTTGATGAGCTACAGATAGATTAGGGAATATCACAAAGAGATGTTCTGTGATCATCTAGAACTTTTTTCTTCACTGCTCAACTCCTAACAGGGATCTGAGCCTAGATATTTAAGAGAAGTAATATTGGTGATGCTTAAGGAATTAAAATGTGGTATAGGGGTTACTATGCTGAGATTCCATGATTCTTTGGGAATCTGCATGTCTGAAGATGTATTCTGAGTGAGTGTGCTTTCTTCTCACCAAACTGACTACACAAGGAATTAGAAAATGGTGACTAAAACCACACACACACACAGCCTTTGGGGTCACATAGGCTTGAGTTCAGTCCACTTAATAATGGGATTGACTTGCTAAGATACTTAATCTTTTTAGATTCCTGTGTTCTTACCTGTAGAGTAGGAAAATTAATACCTGCCTTACAGGTTATTGTAAGGATTAATGTGATAATGAATGTAAGGCACTTAGGCCAGTGACTAGTCATTATGATGCACTTACTACTTGCTTCTTCCCTCTCTCAAGAGAATCTAGCACCACCTGCAATTCCAAGAGTTTGAGTACTTTCCATCTATTTGTATGAGACGTATAGGGCCTTTGACTCACCCCTGTAACAATACATTTCATAGATTTTTAAGAAATTAATTGATGATACAGAGAGGGAAAAAAAACAACAACTCCCAAAGGATGTAATGTCCTGACCCTTAAAAAAAAAAAAAATCAAATAGTTATAAAAAAGCCTAACATTTTTTTTCCCTAGCTATTTTGGCTCTATGAAGCCTGTTAGGATAAAGACGTAGAATTAGGGGTTTTTTGAATAAAAAATCTTAGTGCTGAATGCCAGACTAACTTTGGAGGTTGTAGAATCATCATCGTGTTGCTCCTCAGGTTAACTTTAGTTTTCAAATTATCATCAGATATATTTATTTTTATGAACTATTACATGAAAGAAAGTGAACAGGGCCTGGAGTGAATTCAAATGTGCAAGCTTTTTTCCTTTCTCAGTGTAGGCTGGTATGAACCCTTTACTTCATTTCTCTCGCCGATCTTTTTTCTTGTCCAAGGTGGGGACAAGATGGAAGGCCATAATGGCTAAATTAGACAAGACAGAAATTTTCTGCTGACCTAGTTTTCTGTGACTTCCCTATATGACTACACTGTGCAACCAGGACCTAGAAATACCTGTATTGTTACTAACCTGTCATTTAAGACAGCCTCAAATGGTTCAATTTGATTTAATCACCCATTCACGTTCTCTTTGTTTCTCAACAGCTCGGTAGGCAGTTCCATTCAAGGATTCTTATCAATATGGGACAGCAATGAATGCTTTTGAATTCTCAGTGTTTTAGGAAACTTCTGGCATTGCGTCCACCTGACTGGCGATTGAATCTATAGCTTGCATTTTTTTCCCTCAAAAAATGTCTTTGGGCAGCACTTCCTCAGTGATCTAGCCTGATTCCAGCTTGCAAGTGATGTTTGCACCTTAAGTCTTTAGTTGTTCCAACCTTTACCTCCAGGAGATGCAGTTATCTGGCCAAGGAGAGGGATGCAATAAAGATGATGCAATCCTTACAACAGCCCAGGGCTCTGCCCGGAAGGCACAGTTGAGAGTAAAATTCCCTTCTACCTTCCCAGCTTCTCTCCTGGCACCCAGGGCACCTTATGAGGAAACACTGGCAGGTCTCAATTTGGGCCTGACTTTTATCTCAGGCCAGCTATGTCAGCTTTGCTCCCTGACATTAGTTGTTGGATCCACCTGGAACAAATTGTATGATTTCCTTTTATTTATTTTTTTTTATTTATTTTTTTTTAAAAGATTTATTTATTTATGCATACAAGCACTGGGGCACAGGCCAGAGGCGTGGGGGGGGTGAGAGGATTCACCACAGACAGCGGGGAGCAGAACAGGCAGATCAACAGAAGTACACTGCTGAGGGGAGCAGCGGGCACAGCAGGAGAG
>JAGFMF010011655.1:1655861-1708897 GCA_019455555.1 Galemys pyrenaicus | reverse complement strand
CCCTGGCCGGCAGCAGGGATCGAACTCGTGCTTCAGTGGCTGCGATTTGCTTCGTAGTGCGTTGCTTAACCCACTGCGCCACCAGGGGAGGCCCTCCTTTTAAAAGCTTAAACATTAGAAGAAAATGCTGAGAATATAAGTTTCTGCTTTTTATCTTTGATTGACAGAAGACATTAGTATTTAGTTTCATGTGTATTTACATCCAAAACTAAAATTGCTTTGAGGCACAAAGAAATTATTTTGAAAAAACACTTTACTTCATTCAAAATTGAACCATCATATTCTCTTTTCCTAATTTTACTGTTTTCCTGAAGTGCTACTTTTGTAAAAAGTAATTTCTTTTTAAAATTCACATGCTTTGACATTTCAATATTTCTTGATTTGATCACTTTTAAACCTCTTTTTCCTGATTATCCACAAAAGCCCTGTGTCTGGGACCTCACCTTTTTACTTCTAAGTATGCTCAGAATCAGCAGGTTCTTACATTTCAGAATATAATTTTAGGACTGTAAGAACAACTTAGCATTTCAGTTTGGAAACTTGATGCCGATTTCTAGTCACTGTCCATCTTTTCTCCTTTTCCTCCTTACTCACTGAACTCTCCCATGACATCAAAGGGATTCCTACTTTGAGGAGGCAAAAATCACACTCACAGGACATTCTATTTTAGTGTTTAAAATTTAAATTGTGATTCTGCTTTATATAACCATGTGTCTTTTTCTGAGAACCCAACCCATTACTGAACTTTACCAAATGGAAAAAGGTGCTGAAAAGAAATTAAATGTTATAATGGAAAATGCCCTAAAAAGATTGAAAAATTATTATGATTTTTGGTCCCTGATTTATCTAAAGTCATATTATTGTTTTATTTTATTGCTTAGTTTTAGTTCTATCTTTTTTAAACATAGAATTTATACTATATGAAATACAATCAACCAACCATAAATCACTGGACTCTAAGAATTATGTTATTCATTTCTGCATTGAAAAGCATTTCTTAGGTTCATCATTTTGAAAACAAAAGCAGAGATTTAAAGAAATAAATTCTGGCTAAACTCCTAGACACATATTAGAAAGAGAATAAATGAAAGATGGTCACTTCAGAGAAAGGTAGTGGGGAAGGCATTCTGGGCAACAATGAAGAATCATGGAAGATTTGGAAGGGGTGTGTATGTGTGTGTCTGTATGTATGTGTTGATTAAACACTTCTTAATATTTTACTCTTTTCCAATATTTTGGTAGAGAATGTGCGAGAAATATGTAGACTTGAGCTCCTGTCTGTCTAATGTACATAACAACTTATAGTATCTCTGGGCAAGAGATGACTTTGCTCCCGTAGACTTCATGTTTTTAATCTCTTAAATAAAGGGTAAATTCCCTGTCCATCTGTCTCTTCTTGGGTCATCTATTCTTGATAATCTTTGGAAGTATTACAAAGAAAGTATCAGCATATAATTTTGGCCCATGTTTTTCTGTTCCTGTTCTTGGACCATTGGTTAGTTTCTTTGGAGGCAATTTCTTACTGTTATGCCAATTGTTACACAGTTGTGGATATCAATTTACAACTTATAGTTAATATTCACCATTATTAGAATATTTTAAAGCAAAATTCACCAAATACAGAGCTTGTGGAGAAAACATATGACATAGCCTTTCTCCTTGTAGTTCTTCAGCAAAATCTGGTTTCATGGAATTAATCATTGATGACATTCTGTGCTGCTGTGACTATAGTGAGAGGAGTTCTCAGTTTAACAATTGAAAAGAATTAAAATTTGAATGATGATAAATGAATAAACATATGAAATACACTCCAAAGTAATAAAGTTTTATGAATGCTATCAAGTTTGTAATAGCAGCAATGCAAGAATAGCAGGACCATTTGGCAAGGAACTGTTGTAGACTGAATGGGATCACCACACGCATTTTGAATTAAAAAAATTGAGATTGGTTTTGTCTGGTCTTATGGAACAAATATAATTGGTATTTGCTTTTAAATATGATGCTGAAATACTATGAGACTGCTGTTTGCTTATATCTTACTAAACTGTGTGTAGATAATTAATTTATTGGGGCAATGGTTAAAATTTTAAAAAAGTACCCTCCTACTTAAAAAATCTAATAAAAATTTTAAAAAATGGACATGTCTATTTGTATAAATAAAAGAAAAGGTATGTGGTATTAAAACAGGGGACTGAATTTTTGTGGATAATAGTTGTCAGTTTTCAAAATTTGGAAGCTTCTAGAGTACAGAGATCTTATCAGTTTTGTTTTCTGCTATTATGGCCAATAATATAGGTACAATATGCTCAAGACATATTTGAATGTTGACTAAGTGTATGTTTTCCCACTGAAAATTTTTCTTTATATTCTTTTGTACAATTAATGTAGATCATAATATATTGAAATTATTTCCTACATGTCTTTTGGAGTTTATGCATTACTTTGACTAAGGTGTTATTCACAGGCTGACTTGACTTTAGATAAACTAATCTGACCTCTTGGCCATTCCCTCATCCCTCTTTTTTTTTTTTGGAATTAAAAAATATTTCCAGTTTTTGGGCCAGATCAGATACATGTATTACTCTGTTCCAGATTCAAAATGAGTTAGACATATATACACTTTTGGGCACTTCTTAAATCTGCCTCTGTCACTAAGAGCTTTTTCTCTTGTGAAACTGAGAAGATGCCATCTGACATTAAATGAACTATATGGAAAGAAGATAACACTGGCCTTTGTAATTAGGAACTGATAACTAATCAATGTGCAAGGGTTGGTTATTTGGTAAGATAATGATAGCATGGGATCAAAGGGCATTGTTGGACTAATTTGATTGTATGTTTTTTAAGATATGTTAGATTGGAAATAATAACTATAGAAATAGAAAGCTTCTTGACTATGACTGTAAATAGTTGTATGTTTGTGGAGAAAGCATACAAGTTCTGCATTGGGTTTCTCAGCATTGGGTTCTCAGTGTCTCATTTCTGTCGGTGTTTGATGGTGTTCTGGCTTAGTGAAACCATCTTTTTAGACAACTTTTTGATGAACAAATCACAGAGAGTGAGTGACCCACTTGTATGGTTTATTCTCTTCTTACTTCCTAGGGGAGTAACTAAGTTACCAGAGAATTTAGCTGAATTGTTTGGCCCATTGTTGAGATTCATTTCAGGAGCTTTTTAGTCTTCCCAGTCAGCTTCACCATGTGTATTTCACAACACAAATGTGCTCATATGGGAATCTTTATGAAGCACAGTCAGTTTTCATTTGAGCAGCCTTACAATTTGAAAATAAGTGATGCCAAATTTAGCCAGATGGTGAGTATGGAGTTACTTATGGATAAATTTAACCTGATGCCAATGGTTTTGCATGCATCCAACAACTAATTAATTTTAAAATGGTCCATAAGAATTGCACACAAAATTGTGTCCATTTGGCATTAATAATGGGAAATAAAGATGTTTAAAATGATCAGTATTGTGATCTTTCCTTTCCTTAAGATATATGATATGCTGGTTGGTATAAGCTTAGTGCCTGCTTTTCAAATGCCTTACTTTTTCCAGGCACTAATTTTTTCATTTTTTACACACAAAAAATCATCCCTGTAAAAATTCTGCTTACATAGAGCTATACAATATTTATGAAATCACTCTTTCCTGAAATATCCCCCCTGTCCTCAGCCCCTTGTTAGAAATAACCACTGATAATACTTTTATATATATTCTTTTTGACCTTTTTTCTCTGGATAAGAATGAACAAGTCTATCTTTTTTTGGATTTCATGTGTGGATCATATCACACATAGAGTTCTATAATTACTTGAATTATGTTTCACTTCCAGGTTTCACTTGAATTTTTCTGTATCAGTACACAGAGATTCAGTTCATTCTATTTCAATGCTATAGAGTAAATAGTCAATGGAATATTACTCAACGTAACTGTAAAAATTTTATTATTTCTTTGTTAATAAATTATTTGGGTTCACTCCCCCTTCCCTAATTTCAGTTATTAAAAAATGCTGCAATAAAATTTCTTGTATACGTTTTCTCAAGTACTTTTTTCTTCAAAATGACTTGCTTCAGTAGACTTAATTCTGCATTTTTGGGGTCATTTATATCTAATGCAAAGGTTGAACAGAGAAAGGTTAAGGTGCTACTTTTGACTCTTCTGAAGTTTTATAACAGAACCCAGGTTGACAAAATATTATAGTTATTAAAATGTTGAATTACTTGCTCTACTGAGATTTCCCCATTAACTTGAGGAATGGGGAGGACAGGGTAATGGAAAGAAACTTGGAGATTCACTTGTTGACTCACCCCTTAATTAGCTCTCATCTTCAAAATAAACAAACTAAAACCTTTCTCAACACCGCTCTCCTCTGTAGTGATGGCTTTATGGCTTCTATTTCTATTCACATTATAGTCAAGCCATGCAAAAGAGAAATCTCAGTTTGCTCTCTCTCTGTGCTTACTTCCTATTAATTCATTTCTCTACTTAAAAATAGTCTGCCTTCTGCCCACCACAGCTACCCACGGAAACTATTCCCTTTGTGGTCTCTGGTGATCAAACTCTTTGGATGCATCTCATGCCCATCATCACCTCTAGGCGCCACTCAATAACCTTTTTTTTGCTTTTCCAATTTTATTGAGAAGTACCTGACATACATTACTGTAAGTTTCAGGTGTCAGCACAATAGTTCGATCAAATATTTCATGAAATGATTACCACACTAGGTCTGGTAAAACGTTCATCATCTCATGCACATACAATAATTTTTTTTCTCATTATGATGAGAAATCTTAGGGTTTAATGACTTTCCAATATAGCATACAGCAGTGTTCAGTCCAGTCTTGCTCACTTTCTGCCCAAGTTCTTCCCCGCTTTGGCTTCTGTGACACAAATATGCCAGTTAGTTCTTCATAGGAGTAAAGTCACAGAAAACCCAAGTCGGTACAAGCAATAAGGAACATCATAGGTCACACACAAGTGGAAGTGTAGAGCAACGATGAGGGGTGGCCTCAGCTCCACCCTGCTGAGATTCTTTAGCGTGGCTTTCTTCCTTCACTTGCCTTCCTTCTCAGATTGGCAGGGAGAGAGGGCTGATTTAAGTCTGGGTTTCATACTTACTTAGCATGATATCTGGAGGAAGGGAAAGCATTCTTCTGGAAATGCTGCCAAGACAAAACTGAAGAGGCTGACCAGTGTGCCATCAAATATTTACTTCTTTTTAAAGTTTTTTTCTAGTTTGTTAAAATATAAGTGACATATAACATTGTATACATTTAACGTATGCAATATAATGAATTATTTTTTTGCTTTTTATTTTTCATTTTTAAAGATTTATTTTTATTTATTTATGCAGACAAGAACTGGGGTATATGACAGAGGGGTGTGTGTGTGTGTGTAGGGCAATAAAAGGAGTCACCAGAGACAGTAGGGAGCATAACAGGTGGAGTTACTGAAATCCACTGCTAGGGTAGCAGCAGGCTAGGAGAGGATACAGGAGAAGTCTGCTGTGCCATGCGGGTTAGCTCCCTGCCCACATTAAACTCATGCTGCAGTGGCTGCAGAGAGCTTCATAGTGCTGCGACTTTATCGCCTGTGCCTCCAAGGAGGCCCTGTTTTTGTTTTAAAGAGGTGTTTGTGCCTTCAGTGGACGAGCAAACTACTTGCGGACGATGAAGAGGAAGAAGTGAGTAGCTCACGTGGGCAGGGCTACCTGACTTTACCGGCCTATAAATGATGGAGAACTTGCCCTGATCATGGATGATCATCTCAGGCTTGGTTTCGGGTTGCAGGTCTTGTAGACGCACAGAGTGCGGCATCCGGCCCGCACTGCCCACCCTCTCCAGCTTCAAGCTCAAGTCCCGCAGGTGCATCTTCACCACCTGCGATTCTCCACCCGCGGAGCCGCCTTCCGGGTTTTGCGCAGGCGCAGGAGTTCCAGCGTGAGTGGCGCTTCCTGCCCTCGGCCTGGAGTTCAGCGTCCTCACTGCTACCCTGGCTGCTCTGCGGCTTCCCCCAGGGCTCCTCCAGCAGCTCATGGAGGCCCACACACAGGTAGGTGAACCTGTGGAAAGCTCCTTTCTCCTCCACTTCTGCCATACTGTCTGTGTTTGGGGAAAGCTGCAGTGATTTGATATATATGTAGTGCAGCGATCACCGCCCTTAGTTTACGTGCTACGTCACGTAGTTACACGTTCTTTCTCTTGTGATGAGACCTTTTGGGATGGACTTTCAAATACAGTAAGTCCTCACTGAAAGTAGTTGATAGGCTTTTGGAAACCAAGGATAGCCGTGTATGACGAAACAAATTTTTAGCATAGGTTAATTGGTAGAAGAATTCAGTTGCAGCAACTTATTGATAGTCACAAAACATCGTCAAACTTCTAAAAAAAATGATCCAACAGATTGAATAGTAAACAATTTTTATTCATGCATTCGTTTTCTAATCTCCTTATTCTCCTTAGCATCTCAGTGTGAGAGGCAGGAACCTGTGCTGGACAGGACACTGGTTAAATCCCAGGGCATTCGCACACACGCATGCACGCACACATCACGTACGTGCACATGCGCACACACACAGACTGAGATAATTGAGACTCTCCAGTGAACCTCACGTGCACATCTTTGGGATGGGGGCGGAAACCAGGGTAGCCAGAGAAAAACCACACAGACATTGGAGAATGTGCAAACTCCACAAAGACAGAGGTTTGGCTGAGAATCGACTTTTTTTCTCATCACTGTTACAACGAAACATCAATGAACAAAATGACATTATTCATGTACCTGCTGTATATAGTGCAATATTGGTAATGTAGAGAAACAGAAATCTGCCACCCCAAAATATGTTGTTATGGGCAACAGGTGTATTTCATGGAAGCGGTTCTGAAGGCTTTAAGTGGAGGTTGCCTTTTTGTGAAAAATATTTACCTGTATAAAGGTAAGCTCTCTCCCTTAAGGGCATGCCTCTGTACTGTGAAGCCCTAATCACCTTAACTCTTTTCCTTGGGAAAAGAGAAACTTAAATCTGCATAACATCAGTATATTTGTTTACTGTGCTTCTCTGGTTACCTTCCCTGGCAGACCTTCTCAGTTCTTCCCCCTCCAGCCATTGCCTTAGCTGAATTATTTAGGCTGGTATCTAAAGACTTGTGGAGGAGTTACTAAGTTTTCCTGGGTCTCTCCCATATGTGCAGGAGGTACACTTGTTAAACTTCTTTTTGACTTTTTCTCTTACCTGTTTGATGCTTGTTTGACTATTTACCAGCCTAGAAGTACCAAGACAATAGAGTTGACTTCATAACTATTGTCAATTTGTACATTACAGTCCCCAGAACTTAACATTTTATAATTAAAAGTTTTTACCTTTGGACCCCCTTCACCCAGTTCATCAAACATTTCTTGGATCTCACTGGGTTATTTGCCCCTTACAGTTCCCAGCAAAGAGGTTATTTTCTAGAGTAGTTATATCAACCTTTGCAATTGGATACTTTCATCTGCCCTATCTGTGTACCCTGGAATTCCTGAGAGCAAACAGAAAATTGATATTTGTCAGTAATGTCCACTCTAACTACTGTCTCCTGAGTTTTTTTTTTAAATCTCATGTTGCTCTTCTTGTTTGCCTAATATTTCTTCCTTCTCTGCCTTGTTCTTCAGTGTTGTTAGCTTCTCTTCTCACTGTTCGTATTTTCCCTGGGACAGTTTATTTACTTTTGAGATTTTCCTGAGGGTAACTCCCAAATCTACAGCTCTTGTTCATTGAGTTCTAAAGTGTAGACTTATCCAGTTGTATATTGCCTATTTTTGTCACAGGCTCTGACCCAAAAGAGTGGATCCTTTACCTTCTGCACAAAGAATTTGCCAGAGAGCTTTAGGTGTAGTTGAACCAGGCAAGGCTTTATTAGAGAGACTCATGCATGAGGAAACCACTGTTGGAAAGGAGAATTTAGCTTGGTTCCTTGAAGGGAGTTAGGAGATATTTAAAGGTAAGTTCACAGGTAGGGAGAAAGAGAGCAAGGTATCGCCCAGACATGCAAAGACGGGTTACATTCTAACTATACATGTGGGTCCTTGGCCTTCTCCCTCAAGTAAATCGAGAGATAATTATTAGTCAGGATCTAACACTTTTTGTCCATCATGGTGCCTCATGGCTAGTGTGGCGGGCCAAATTGGACAGGGTTAGCCAGTCCATGTTGTCTTCTACCTATTCAAAAAAGACTTGGAGCAACTCATCCTACCAATTTGCAATTTCATTTACCAGGACGGTCTCATCTCCACTTGATTAGTTCAATTGCATCTTAGACTCAGTGTGACCCCAACTTAATCAACATAGCCCAAAGAGCATAGCCCAAATGTCCTCTATGCCCAACCTCAGTGGATGGCTTTTTCAAACATTGTTCCATAAGTTTCCATAGATTTTTTTCATAAGATTTTATAGTTTCTAAAATTAAAAGTCAGAAACCCATGTAGATCCAGATGATGTCGTTTTGAGTGTGGGGTTCTTGGGTTCACTCTGGGAAAGGTTTCACCAGAGCTCCCTGTTCAGCAGCACGCAGCGAGTTCCCAGGCGAGTTTCTCTAAGAGGCAGAGATGTAGATGCGGGTAGGAAGAGCTGCCCCGAGAGGGACAGGTTTGCTGAGAGAGGCCTACATGGTTGCAGGCAGGTGACCTAAGGAGAGCTGCCTTCATTGAGGGAGATCAGTGAAGAGAAGCCCCAGCATGGTGCCAGTCAGAGGCAGCTAGGAAGGTTGCTGCTCTGCAGAGAAGAGAGCTGGTGGAGAGAAGCATCTGCATAGTCACAGGTGGGCAGAAAGAGGGCTGCCCCGTTGTGGGGGTAACATTAGGTTTTTATCATCTTTTGGTAGGGAGTGGCTCATCTCTGTGGGTGGATGGTTTATTCCTTCACTTCCATGTTTGTGCTTTTGACACTCCCTATAGCAGTCTGGTCCCTTTCTGGGTGCTATATTTCTTAATCTGGGTGTTGACTCCTAAGGGTCTTAGTTAATGTTTTATGCTAATCCCTTTTACCCCTAACCTTGTGGTGTCTCCTTCATTCTTTATGCTTCATCACTGTCACCATAATTTAACAATGCCACAAGCCATAAGAAATCTTTGCTGTTACCCTCTTCAATTTAGCATGTATACTTGTTTCATGTGATCCTATGGTACTAGAAGAGCACTTGGTTTCACTGTCTTGACTGTAGGTCCCATGTCTTATTATTTTATTATCTTTTCTCAGCAGAGCAGCTTCAACTCTGAAGGAATGCAGGAAATGTTAGATGACTATTGAATGACTTTAATCTTCATGCACTTATTGGGCCACTATGATTTCCAGACATTCCTCCAAGCTCTGAGTGTCTGATGAGCTTCTTTGATAGACTTAGTCTTGTGGTTGGGATGGGTGGAGTCAGTGGGAAAATGCCAGAAACTGAGTCCTAAGGCAGTGAGTGGCAGCCAGGTCAGGGCCAGTGTAAACATTTGAAATTTAAATTTGACCTCAGCCAGGTCAGAGATCCAAATAGGGCTGGATGAATCTAGGAAGCTAAGGCAAGAAGCCAGTTTGTTTGGTGTCTGTGTTTTTGAAGAGGCTGGCAAGAAGAAAAATTATAAGCATTAATTCCAGGCCCATGAGAGACAGCTATGGCTACTTTTCATTTAGATTAAGATGCTGAGAGTATCACAGTCATTGAGATGCGAAGATGGAATTGAAAAATTGTCCCTAAACCAGTAGGAAATCAGGCAATAAAAACTTAGACTTTAATGTAAGAAGTGATGTAGTAAACATCAGAGAAGGAGCAAGTGCATCTGCTTAGATATTGTGATGAGATATTGTGATGACCTTGAGGTGGCCCTAATTAAGGGAGGGTTTTTTTGGTTTGTATTTAAGATAACATTTGGAATTTGACATTTAAGCACCCTTGATAGCCCTCGGACAAAACACTTCCTTCAGTACATAGGCAAGTGTAGGTTTCTCCCACTGGATTTATGTGTCAGTTTTTTTTTCCCCAGGGGTCATTGGGACTACAAACCCATGGAAATCTCTTCAGGCTAGAAGAGATTATTCTAGAAATATAAAAATTTTTTATTCAATATATTAAAATTAGATTTATCAACTCTACAAATACTTCATTCCTAAGCTTTTAAGTTTAACTTACAAATCTTACTTTACTTAAGAGTTTAAATAACTTTAACATCAGTTTTATGAGAATTTAAATGACGTTTGTAAGTCAAAATCCTTAAGTATTTAAAATTTATAAACTTAATATATGTGATTTTCCTATTAAATGATACAGTTGCATGATTTAATAAAATTATTCCCAAGTTCTTAAATAACTTTTCTAAATCTAATCGAACATAATTGTGGCTAACCTTAGTCTAATTGTATGTGTAAAATTAGGTTTTAACCAGTCTAAATACAACATACATTTATATATTTTAAGTTTTCAAGGTTGACCTTTTCCTCTAGTAGTTTATTTTTCTTTCACATTATGAATTTTAAGATAACAAATTATGCCCAGATTTTTTATTGTAGAAATATTAATTGTAAGGATTTGGTTTTCTTAACCATCTCTTTACTTAATTGGAAACTTTTGCAAGGCTGGGAGATGCTTACCCTATGGGGCCAAAATTTTATCTTGAAGTGTTTTCTTAGTGCAGTTGCATTCTTGGAGACTCTGGGACATATGGATCCCATTTGTAGTTGGAGTGGATATGGGTTCCTCAATTCTGGATTCAAGAGATATATTTACAAATGAATATATCTATTCATTTACTATGTAATCCCTTCTCTGCCTGCTTTCATCACTTGATTAAACCGTATATTTCTTTGACTCAGGTGACCTATGTACTTGAGAGGTCTTTGCATTTTTTTTATACACTTGCTTTCTTTCTGTTAAGGTCACAGGACTCCCATAATATGAGGTCACCCTATTGAAATCTGGCTATCCTTCCAGGCTTTGTCTTAAGTCATAGTTTGAAGGTCATTCTGATGACTTGAACCAGTCAGTTTCTCTTACTGTGTTTGTGAGTTTTCCATCTATGCCTGCCTGGTTCTCATTTTTCAGGTCTCATCTTGACTGTATCACTCTGAGTCCCTCTCCTAACTTTTTCTAAGAGTAGGCTCCTTTATTATTTCACATTACAGTACTTTTTAAAAAAAAAAAAGATTTATTTATACGTACAAGAGCTGGGGTATAGGCCAGAGTCCAGGGCGGTGAGAGGATTCACCAGAGACAGAGTAGGGAGCAGCACAGGCAGACCGACTGAAACACACTGCTGAGGGGAGCAGCGGGCACAGCAGGAGAGGTCTGTTGCACCATGTGGGTCCTCTCCCTGGCTGGCAGCAGGGATCAAACTCATGCTGCAGTGGCTGTAGTTTGCTTCATAGTGTGTTGTTTAACCTACTGCACCACCAGGGAGGCCCCACATCATAGTACTTACTAAAAATATTCTTCATACCACATGAAATAATCTATGATTATTTGTCTGTTTATTAGTGTTTCTGTCTCTCCCACCTGAATGCAAGCTCCATAATAAAGGTTAGACTTTTTTTTCCATTAAACATTTTATTTGGAATTAATTTAAGGGTAAGAAGAAGTTAAAAGATAGGAAAGTGGTCTGGGTACTCTTCATCCAGCTCCTCCAAAGAACAACATTCTTACATACTGTAGAATATCTGAACATCAGGAAACTGATACTGCTGTAATACTGTTGTCTAGACTTACACACCGCTTTGGGGTATTGCCAGTATGTGTGCACGTGTGTAGTTATATGTAATTTTATCCCACATTTAAGTTCACAAAACCATTCCACTCAGTATGCAGAATTGTTCTGTCACTACAAAGACACTTTTGCTTTCTCTTTAAGACAATTAGTTTTATTCTCTTTTGTCCCCCTGTACCCTTTATAGTGTCAGATACATGATGGGCAACTGATACAAATTTGTTGATTACACAAGTACCAGTCTAGATTTTCTGGGGAAATTTGCCTAATATGTTTGGATAAAGATGTATTAATCTGTTTACTGAACCTCAGTTTCTAAGAGGACATTCGAGGAGAAAAATGTCCTCAAACTCCATCTCATAATGACTGATTTGCAAAGAACGCAAAAATGCAGGACTACCAACTCGCATAAAATGTTACATCATCAGTTAATCTAAATCTTATAAACAGGTCTTTGCCAACGTTAAAAGGTACAGTTCTTGCAGAGGCCTCATAGATAGCACATATATGTTTTAAGATAAATTATGTGAAATGTTATTTCGACATCCACTGGAATTTAAACGAGAAAATGAAGGCGGCCTGACTGGTTGTTTCTCCAGTGCTGCCAGACCTGGCTTCCTCTCAGTTCTGATTACTAATACTGTCCCAGAGTAAATAGAAACATGACCCTCCATTAACTTGTTTTAGACGGACTACAATAAAAGTTCCCCTAATGGTGCTGGTGGGAAATCGACTACTCCTGAAAGATATTTGCACATTGTTGGAGTTTCTTGACCTTAGGATATCTTTTTGGAAGCATTTAAAGAACTAAAGAAAGAAATTGCCCTTTAAGTGGACCTTGTGACAGAAGTAGGTGGGAAAATAATTACACTGCATACCAAACCTTACCTTTGCACAGAATAACTACATGACAAATGCTAAAGCAAACATGCTATAAGAATACCATAATATTCATTCACCTCTTTTCTGATAAGAAAGTTTTATGAATTTTTATATCTTGAAAACCTTTGTTTTGCAGGGTTTGCTTTAGCAGGCTGCCTCTTACAGTGTGTGGAGATTCAATCACTTTGGAATTCATTTTTATTTAGTTACTTGAGGTGTATTTTGTGTTAGTGTGTGTTGTGTTAGAAACCACAGGTAGGACCTGTTTCTGTAAATGATTTATTTCCATGGATCTGTTCCTTTAATTGATTTCATATTTACTCAAGAAAGTTCTTTCTTTGCTTGCCCTGTCATCCCCCTCTGAGGGCTTTTGTAAAGTATGTTGCCTTCATAAACAGGCTGATTCCTTCCCAGATCAGTTGTTTCTTTGAGGTTTATACATGTTTAAGTGGAATGGTAGAAACATCCTATAACAGTTTTTCTTTTGTGACTTCAGAAGGCTTTCAATCTATACGTTTATCTACTCTAAAATCCCCTCCCCAACAACACCCCCCCTCCTCCCCACCAGCCCTCTGCCATGATAACAATATCAGCAATCAGAATGATGACTAATAAGGAGCACTGATAAATGCTCACGCTTACATATTTTTTTTCAAAAAGCAGCTTATATAGATTTTAAAATAAAAATCTTAAGAAATTAAAATAAATTTGAACAAATAATATAAATGAAAGCAGTATTTGATTTTAAAGTTCAGTCTATATAAAAAGAGGGTGATTGTTATAAACATTCAGTTTTCACCCTCCCCATCATGGATATATGACCTGAGATGTGAATTCCTTTAGCTGAGAGATTAGTCAGCCCACAGTGCCGTAATGTCCTCACCCCACTGGGTAGCAGGGACTCTAAGACTGTAAAGTGATTTGGGTGCAGTCTCAGTCTCACCTCACACTTGGTGGTAAGGCAGGTACAACACACTCTTTTTGGGATTTGCAGCTGCACAGAGCTGGTAGTGGAGGATTCCAGATCCTGGGACTAGAGGGGAAGGCCCCATTTCACCAGCATCTATAAACTGTTCAGTTTCTTTTCAATGCCTTTTCTTTTCCTATAAATAGAAAAAAGTGCTACCCTTTTGTAAAGCAGTAGTTTAAGAAGCACCTATGCTGTTTGTCTCACGCTCACTTAAAAGAAAGTAGTTTTTATATGGAGGGGAAAACCAAAGCCCAAGGTCAGTATATCAAAAGAGCTAAGAAAGAAAGCTGCCTCCAAAGTTTCCAACCATTTCCAGCCACTGGGGCCCGTTGGTGTCCAGAGCTCACGGTACAAACAGCTCCAATTCAGAACCTGGGTGCAGTCTTTGACTTGGCTCAAAACTGAAAGGAATTATTGAATTCCAACTTTGCTTAGGAAAGGCCACAATGCAGGGGAAACCCTGTTCAGCCTTCCAGGGAACTTCCAGAGCTATGGACTGGGACAGCACAGTTGGTCAATTAGGTGTGCTTTCCAGATGACTGTGCTTCAGTTTGCCCTCATCAACATGAATATTTGCCAAAATGTGGCTTTCTGCTTTATCCTTCCTCTGAGGAGAAAGTATTCATTAATACTTAATTCATTAATAAAAGAGGGCAGACCAGGAACAGAGAATGCTCATTTTTGTGCATTATGGAAAATATATAGACTGTTGAAGAAACATATCCTTTCAACTGGCTTAATCCTTTTAGTGGGACTCATTTCAATGAGTTCCTTTGTGTTCAGTCCTTATTCGAATAAGACAAAAATAGAACACTTAGAGCACTATGTCTATAGAACCATAGTGAAATGGAGAGTTGAGGTAATTGCTGAGATAATCCAAGCAAAAACAAAACGAAACAAAATAAAACCAACCCTGTTGAGAAAAAAAGCAGCTTTAGGAGCCTGAATGATCCAGTCTAGTTCTCTACATTGTTCGAATTCACTAACTCTGCATCTATATTTACTTTTTCTCCATAGACTGAGCCTAAGTTATGTTGAAGAGTTTTTTACCCCCCCCCCCCCCAATATTATCTCAAGTACTGCCTCAAAAAATGCCTTTGCTTTAAAGTAACCCTCTCTTGCCTTTTTTTCCGGTAAGGAAGAAAGTCAGTCTCTCACATAGATTTAAACGTGTTTTTCTGTCAGACAGCATTTAAAGGAAAGGCAACTCTGGTGTTTGGGAGATTTCTTTTTCCTTAGTCTGTAACTTCCTGTAGCAGTTTGCTGAAGGCTGGAGATGGTTTATCTCTACACTCACATGTTAAGCCTGTTACTTTATGCTTGGCTAAGTGCCTGTTATGTGTGTTAGTTGCCAGCACAACAGCCTGGCTCATTTGGAAAATCAAGGAACCCAGTTTCCTCTGAGATAGCAGCTGGTAATATTCCACTGGATGTTGGTGAGACTTGGAGATGTCATCTTGGCCAGTTTCTCCTTCGACTAGCTCCATATTGGAACTGTGGCTCTCTTCTGAGGTTTCACTCTCTGACCCTATTGTTTCAATGGCACTACTTTTCTCACCAACCCTCTCCTATTGTTGGAGGGAAAGGATGTCCTGAACAAACTCCACAAACAGGTTTTAGACCTCACCCCCACCCCAGAACCAAAGAGATCCAAGACACCAAGGACTACAAATCCCATAATGTCATCACCACTCAAGGGAGGATTCCTGGAAACTGAGGGTAGAGTTAATCAGCCAGGTTTGGTATATAACCAGACATGTTGGGTCTTGGGCGTGCTTGATTTTTGCCAGGTGTCAGTGTGCTCTTGGGGGTTCCACCTCAGTGGAACTGGTAGGACACATTCACCAATTTATCTCTCTCTTTCTCTCTCCTTGAGTTAGTCATTTCTTCATTTCTCCTTTTGTAAATAAACCCTTCATTAACCTTTTTATGTGTGACTGCAGTTGAGTCTTACTATAAGTCCCTTTAAAAGCGTGGGTAAGGATCCATAGTCAAGCCAATCCATTTCACATTGGGTTTGGCCTGAAACAATATGACTTAAACCTCCTCATTCATTTATCATTTCTTCTGCTTCTTTTCCAACATAACCAGTTATAAATCTTATGGATTTTTCTTTTCCCAAAGTTTTCTATATTCTAAACTTTTGTTATTCCCACTCCCTGAGTTTGGGTTCTTAATTTCTTATCTCTCCTTAGAGTCCCCTATTTATTTTAGTCTCACCTATTTGTCATCTGTTCTAAGTAAATGCCAGAACAACCTTGCTTGACAGTACCTACGTGAATTATATTTCCTTGCACAAACATCTTTAATAGCTCCAAAAGATTTTATTTTCTGTCAATGATTTATTCCCAGGTATCTGTTCCTTTAATTGATATGATAGTTAAGAAAGTAAAAAAGATTATATTTCCTTCATAAACATCTTCAATAGTTCCTCCTTGCCTAAAAGATTTTGCTCAAAGGGACCTCCCTGGTGGTGCAGTGGGTTGAAGTAAACAGCAGCCACTGTAGCATGAGTTCGATCCCTGCCACCATCCAGGGGCATGACCCACATGGCACAGCAGACCTCTCCTGCCTTGCCCTCTGCTCCCCTCAGCAGTGTATTTCAGTCGATCTGCTTGTTCTGCTCCCCACTCTGTCTCTGGTGAGTCCTCTCATACCCCACACCTCCAATCTGTACCCTAGTTCTTGTATGCATAAATAAATAAATCTTTAAAAAAAAAAAAGATTTCGCTCAAATTCTTCCTGGCATTTAAAGCTTTGTCATCTCGGTTCTGATGACTTCCCAGCCTCATGTGAATAGTCAGTCTAGTAAATGGGCTATTGTCCTATAACAGAAAATGCCTTTCCTCCTCTTATTCACCTATCAAAACCAAAATTTGCTATCCTAATTCTTCCAGGAAAACTGTTTTGACAACCTTGAAAAGAAGTGACCATCTTTGAGCTGAAGTCACAGAATCTTAATGTTTGAAGGCATTTGGGGTGATCCTGAGTTCATCTTTCCACCCCAAAACACACCCCTTAATCTTTGATTTACCATGTTCAAGATGGGGAACACGTATGATGGCTCATTGCATTTTTGGACACCTATTATTGAAAATAATTTCTTCCTTTATTTCTCTCTCTTTCATAATTTCTGCTATCCCTGTACCTTCCTTATCTTTGGCCTGTCCTCAGCAGCAATCAATAACAAGGAGAGGTCACCCTTCTTGTTTGTAAAGGCCCCTCAAATGTTTGGTGCATTCTTATCATAGATATTTTGACTGATCTAAATACTGCCCAGATTCTTAAGTTATTTTTTTACATTGAAATAGACTCTAGTCATTCTCTATCTTAGTCATTTTACCTGGATGATAACAATAATCTCCTGGATATTAACAATATCTAAAAATGTTGATTCCAAGTAAACACAACTTTCCTGATCCATAGTATCCATCCAGAGAACTTGGTATATTTGTATCACTCACTTGGCGAATTGTATACTCTGCTATTTACAGGCTTTTTTCGGTCACAGAGGAGGGAGAGACTATTTTGTGCCTTTTCATTTTCACTTCTAGACTGATTCCTTTGGCTTCTGTGACAGTTGACGCTCTAAGTTTTCTGTCTCTACTTCATGGCTATTTTTCACTCCCTGAATATCCATTTCTATGCCTTAAATGCCATCTCATGATTGCAAATAATGTTTCTTTCTTGAATTCCAAACCATTGTATCTAAACCTTCTCTACTTGGTGTTCAAAGGAACTTAAAAAATATGCTCAATTAAGCATATATTCATTTTTTGGAGGCACCTTGTTTTTTCTGTATTCCCTAAATTCATCAGTATGTTCAAATCAGCAATCTGGGTGTTATCCTTATCTCCTTACTTTTCATTTCTATTCTCACTGTTTCTTTCAGTTAATAATTAGGCTTTAAATTCTACTTCCTAAAAATTCTGTTCACTTCTCTTCATCCTCATTGTCACTTCTCTGCTCTTTTTAGGTATGGAATTACTGTAATAATCTCTTATAATAGATTTTGGAAGTTTGGGAATACTTAAAAATGATTCAGCTTTACTGGGACTACATCAAACTTACATGCTTCTGCACGACAAAAGACACACTAACCAAAACAAAATGACACCCCACCAACTGGGAGAAAATCTTTGCGTACAACACAACTGACAAGGGACTTATCACAAAGATCCACAAAGAGCTGACCAGACTACACAAAGTAAACAATCCAGTCAAAAAATGGGCAGAGGAGCTAAAAAGACATTTCTCCAAAGAGGAAATGCAAATGGCCAACAGGCATATGAAAAAATGCTCAACATCTCTTGTAATCAGAGAAATGCAAATCAAAATCATCACTATGAGCTACCACTTCACTCACATCAGTGAGAATGGCACATATCAAAAAAAAATTAGCAACAACAAATGTTGGTGAGGATCTGGAGAAAAAGGAACTCTATTACATTGTTGATGAGAATGCAAGCTGGTCCAACCACTATGGAAAGCAGTGTGGCGATTACTCAAACTACTAAAAATGGAACTCCCATATGATCCAGCAATCCTCCTCCTAGGAATATACCCAAAAGACACAAAACACAGATTCAAAAGAATACCTGCATCCCTATGTTTATTGCAGCACTTTCATAATAGGTAAGACCTGGAGACAACCTAATTGCCCCAAACAGATAATTAGATCATGAAGATATGGTACATATACACGATGGAATACTATTCAGCAGTCAAAAAGATAAACTGGAGTCATTCATAGAAACATGGATGGAGCTAGAAGGGATTATGCTCAGTGTAATAAGTCAGAAGGCAAAAGAAAAATATTGGATGGTTTCACCCCTAGGAAGAATAAGGGATCCAAATCTGTGACCAAGGAAAAGAATAATAACAATGATAATAATAATAAAACACAACAAAACAGAAAGACAAAAACAAATCAGGGACACTCTGTGGGGAGGAGGGACGAATGGGTTGAGGGCAGAAAGAATGCAAGGGACTGAGGTGATGGTGCACTGGTGAAATGATGGTGGGAAACCCATGGGGACCACAATTGATGTCAAATATATAAAGGAAAAAAAATATAACTACAATGAGAGCAAAACCAAAAAAAAAAAAAAATCACCTTTAAATTGTTTTCCTACGGGACAAAGACCACTGAAGAGATTTGGGATGTATTTGTGAAGCAGAATTGAATGGCTGTAGTGATTTATTGGATTCTGTTATGAGAATCGGCTAAAGAGTGAGAAGTAAAGAATACTGCTGGTGTTACAGGGCAAGGAGAGAGACACCTCAGAATCCAAACCTGCCCTCTCTACATGGGCTGTGCCATCTACCACATCAAGACAAACATATAAAACATTTAATAAAGAAGAGCTTTACTAAAATCAGGGAACAATACAGAAAAGACAAAGAATATAGAATCAAGCATCCAAAGTTACCTATCCCTTTGAGGGTGAAAGTTCAGCCAAACAAGATTGGCCCAAAGTAAGGCCCAAATGCCTGCCACAGTCTAAAGTACCTTTCAGTGGAGGCCCACAAATCTGGGAGGAAAAGAGCAAAATCAAAATCAAGATAAAAACTGCCACTGTTAAGCTCCCCATGGGTCTCTCACCTGCATCTGTTTCAGCCAGTCCAGGAATAATTAAAGCAAGCAGAGTTTCTTCGTATGTCTCTCTATTCCATGCGCCTCCTCCAGGTCTCCTTGCTGCTCTCATCCTGCTTCCTTCTTCTCCATGGCCTTTCTCCTCCATGGCCTTTCTAGCTGCTTCATATCCCCGCTCAGCCCCACCCTACTTTGGATGGGGCAGGGATCCTGGAACTTCCTTTTATCCTGGGGCCTACCCTGCTACACTAACATTTGTGTTTCCAGTGATAGGTATATGCGAGGAATTTTCAAGGAAGAATTTTGAGATATTCTATGCACATGATAGCTACCCATCAGGGCACTTCTCTTATTATTTTTAAAAAAGATTTATTATGCACACAAGAACTGAGGTATAGGGTAGAGGTGCAGGGGGAAGAGGATTCACCAGAGATAAGAGTGGGGAGCAGAACAGGCAGATCTACTGAAATACACTGCTGAGGGGAGCAACGGGCAAGATAGGAAAGGTCTGCTGTGCCATGTGGGTTACTACCCTGGCTGGGGATTGAACTCATGTTGCAGTGGCTTTGGATAGCTTTATAGTGCTGAGACTTAACCACTTGGGCTACCAGGGAGGACCCTCTCATACTGTTTTAACCACCTGTTCACCTGTATGTTCCTAGAGTAGACTTACCTTGTAGTTCTGGGAGTGCAGGCCTTGACCATCTCTCTGTTGTGTTCATAGCTGTATCCCTTTTCTTTGCATAAAGCCTGGTGTATAAATGATCAGTGTATAATTGATGAATGAGTGAATTCATCCAACATTTTAGATCCTGTAGTGTAATATCATACATTGTGACATGTTTAAAGATATTCTTTCAGGAAAAGGTTTAATGTGGAGGCAGTTTAATATAGATGAGGTAACAACCTGCAATCATATATCTTGCCACTTATAGCTAGAATTATAAAACAAAGAATGAAAATCTGTAACATGGAACTTCAAATGCATTGTGGTAGTCATTGAACACAAGGAAAATGAGATAATTCAATAAATGCAGTCTGTGAAATTATATTTACTGAGCATCTATTATGGGCAAACTCTGTGTTAGGGCCTATGAGAAGTGATCATATATCCCTGTTTCTTCAAGGGAGGACTGGTTTATGCCTGTTTTCCTAGTTGAATTATTAGACATACTCCTTTATACTCTCTTCTCATGTGGACAATACAGTAACCCAGGGATATTAGAAGAAATCCAATCTAAATCAAGAAAGGTGATTGCTCTTGATATTGGGTTAGTTGGGAATCAGAGAGTCAGTATTCAGTTATGGGAAGAATTTAGGGCTGTCATGAGGAAATCCACCCAAGAAAATTGTTGGGAGAAAGAAAGAAACTCAACTCCTAACAATTAAGATAGTTATAAAGGGAAGATCTGGTGGCTGATTTAGACAGGAGTCTAAAATGATGTCATTTTCAAGATGCTGCCATCTTTCCTTCACTTGGTTTGAATTTCCATCACTGAGTTATCCTTTGGGTTTCTACAAGAAAGATGTGGGAGGGGAAGACCTTTGCTTTTAGCCTGACTATTAAAAAACAGTGTGGCCAGAGGACTGAAAGTTTTCCTCCTGTTCTTGGGAAGTCCTTTCTCATTGGTGGGTGAGCAGTAATGTCAAGTTTAGAGACTGCTTGGTTTTCATCTTCACAGAGACAGTAAGGGACAAAGAAAGTAGAAGGCACTGATCTTGGGGAAGCTTGATACAAACTGATAGCCAGAACCCAGCATGAGCCTTGAAATGCAAGTTCTGAATACCAGGAAGAGCTGAGAAGATGTATCTGGAGGGAGGTGGTCCTCAGAGAAGAACCCTTGTGAGATCAAGCACAGTGATATAGAGAACCCTTTTCCTATGAGAATTTCAAAGGGACTGTGACCAAAATAGAGAGACACACACTATGGTGAATAGAGGGTCAAGTGTCCCAGGCGCAGGGGCGCCAGAGCGATGATAGAAAAGAGTGGAGGTAAGGGAGCTTTACCAGGTATCTTGAAGGGGAAATTGGGAGCAAGAGAAAGGTGTCTAAAAAGGAGTTTTTGGAACTGATATTGTGTATGGAAGTTACCTAGACTTTACCAGCTTCACATAGTGGTATGGACTCTGGAAAGGGGAACTCCATAGATGACAAGCACATTTTATATGGTTATTTTTCAACAGAATAAAGATGAGGGATGTGGTTAATAAAGTAATGATCAAGAGCCTCACAGAAGTTGCAGGGATTTTGTGTGAACATGAGGAGGAGTCCTTAAATGAAGGGTGACAAACATAGGTTGAGAGGGGCATCCTCAAATTTTTATTAATCTTCCTTTGTCTTTACTGTATACCAGTGAATAATACTGAGCTTTCCTGTAGAAATGATACCCAGTTTTTTCCCTTTAATCAGGAGGCTATTTCTGACAAAGGAATTTTATATTTTTCATGAATTTTTTCTTAGTGTATGAGAATAAAAGAGTACATGCATGCTTAGGACATGTCCTAGCTATTTCCTTTGCTTTCTATGTTAGATATAAATGGGTAAAAGAAAACTGACCTCTAAAAGGACCATGTTTAGTTCTGTGACTAGAAGCTAGTGATACATTGTATTCTTCGTATAGTTCTTATGTTTTCCCCTAGCATTCTTCTTTTTCATTCTTCTCTAGTTCAGCTGCACTTACTATTCTTCTAATACATCTTGTTCACTGTTACCATTTAAATAGTGTAGTAGGTATTAATATGTGTATGTATTTATGTTCTGGTTTCTTTCATGTAACATATTGTTAATTTTCCGACATCATTCAAATTTTCATTGAAAAGTACTACTTCCCCCAGTTCCTTTATGTATATGCTATAATTCATTTGGCAAGTATGTTGTGGTCTGGAGTCTTAGCACATGCACCCAGGATGGGGCTCAAGAGTTGAGCATATGGGCTAAATCTGATCATAGGACTCCCCTGCTCATAGTGATTGGCTCGGTGACAAGACTTGTGATCCAAATAGCCAACTAGATGTGATGAGTCTTTGGCTGAGACTTTTGAGGAACTCACACACTTTGCAAAGTATTGAAAATGAGAGACCATGAAAACGAAACTACTGAGACTGACTTACCACCATGGTGAACCTCAGAGCGACATCCATGAGGAAAGCAGAGTGGGACCAAAAGACAGAAACAACAAAAAGAGACCAACGAACCCTGAATTTTGACAAGGCCCTTTGAACTTTGACTCTAGCCTGTTCTGCATCTAGATTTCTTTGTCTCTTTGCATTTGTTGAATGAATAAGTCCTGCACCTACCCCCATTCTCTGATTTTTAAGTCTGTTTGTATTGAGACCTTGTTCTCTCAATGAGAAAGCCCTGTTGTAACCTCTTTGTTAACATATCATTGACTTTATGGTGATTTTGGATAGTACAGCCAAAGATGTATTGAGTGCTCATCTTGTGCCAGACAGCCTGTTAAAGGTTTTACATTCATTATCACTTTAGGCCTTCTAATAATCAGTAGAATTACTATGACAATCCCCACTCCACTCACAGGGCAGTTGAGGCTCAGAGATATGGCAAGAACAAAATGTGAGTGTGGAGTCGTCATAAGTAAGTGGAAGGCCAGAATTTGTAGTAAGTGAGTGGCAGTTGTGGATCTGTCTGTGTCCAGAGTTACATCACAATATACCTTTCTGTTATTCCTAACGTCCTTTATTTATTCCTGAAGAACAGGATGCATTTTGTGTGAAATCAGAAAGAACTGAGGATGTAAACTATCTTTAAAGAGCTAAAGTCTAGTTAAAGCTTTTCGTCTTGGAGCAGGATACAAGAAAATAAAAGCCTGGATTTAGATGGCGCGCAAGAAGAGAAAAATCCCTCAAGTCGGTATGTGTAGATATACATGGGTGCATGACATCAGTTGTGATCTCCCTTTCCCACCACCATTTCAGCAGTGCACCACACCTCAGTCTGGGTCACCCTTCTTGGTATACTATAATGCCATAAAAAATGTAAGCCACATATCATCCTTGGCTTTCCTTTTCCCATATTTCAAATGTTTCTTTCCTACTCAGCACTAGAAGGAAAGTCAAGAGACTCAGGCTAAGAGCTGCTGCTATGCTGTGTCATTTTAGTTCCTGTTACAAGATGTCCTCTTGGTGGCAGCAGCCCTGCGGACAGATGGCACCTCTTTTTTCTAGGTGGAGCCTACGCCTATCCCCCAAAATGCGGTTTGTTAAACAAATACATGCTTGACTTTAGAACCCTTGGCCTCCTTGCCATGAGATTTTGTATGTTGCAGGAAGTGTATACTGGATTCTGGTACTCCTTTGGGGGCTCTGGTGATCCATCTCTGCTGAAGCAAGTTCACATGACTGCAGGTCTCTAGGAATGGATTTCTTCAATATGGAGGACAGAGCACTGCATCTGGGACCAGGATATTTGGATTGAAGTCTTGTCTCTTCCTCTTAGTCATCATGTAAAACTGAGCAAGTCCATGATCTCTGTGGGCCTTAATTTGCTGGTTTGGATAGTTGAGATGGTTAAATTAAAGAATCTCCAAGAATCTTCCAGATTCACGAAGCATGGATTCTAATATGTTGCAGAAAACCAGGCATGCATTCAGAATCTTCAAGTTTCACTACAAGACTTGTTTTTAATAGTCTCCTACCATCTTCTTCCCCTTATTGCAACTCAGTCAATTAGTCAATTTCTCTGCATTTTAGTTTTGCTCTATTTGTCAAATGGAGATAATAAGAGATGCCTTAGAGGGATTCAGGGAGGATAAACCAATTAATGGTCATAAAGTTCTACTGGCCGTGTGCCGGCTAAGTGGTCTTGATTTTAAACAGATCTTTATAGTTCCTCTGCTACTCACTGCTGAGCACCAGACAGCATCGTTTATAACACAATGTTCTTTTTGATCAAAACAGACACAATGAGGTATTCTGAGGAAGCATGTTAGCAGCAAAGGCCAGAATGCTGGCTGGGAGGGGTTGGAGGAGGGTAGGAGGTGTGAGCAGAGTTGGAAGGAGTCTGTGAATGGAAGGAACTGTAGCTGCAGTGGAGATTTTGGGGATCTGAGTTCCCAGGAGGCTTCTCTCCCTAAGAGGTTGAGGTAATGACCGAAGTGGTGACACTGAGATTGGCACAATCTCTTTCTGACTCTGTCCCTGGAACCCCTATGTTTGAGTTCTATGTTCTCTCTCTTTCTTACCTTGATGATATGGGGTGGGGTGGCAGTGAAGCAGTTGTAAGGAAGTCCACTACCTTTGTCATTTTTGTGTGACCTCACCAGGTCATTCAAAATACCAGTATTGTATTCTGCTCATTGATCTAAGATATGTTCTGGACAGTTTCATACTTTAAAAGATAGAAAACATTTCTGAATGGAACATAAACTTGAGATGCTGCCTGTATCCAGATTTCAATTCTTCCTTGAAGCCATTTCAGATCTCTTCAGTTGAATTTAATTTCTTCCTACCATTTTCATATTGATTTTTGGACTCCCATATATTAGAGGTATAGATGTAATTATCCTGATAAATTGTAATTCCCTTGAGGGAAGAGAACATATATTATTTATCTGAGCTCCTTAGTATCTAGCATAGCAGTTTCAACATAGAAGTTTTCAGTAGCAACTTATTCAGCTGAATTGTGTTGTGCTTTATGAAGAAAGATTATGGAAGAATTGAATGAAAGGATCCTAGAATTTCGTCTATTTTTAATTGAAATCATTGAGGTAAATCCTATCATTTCCCCCTTGATTTAACATTTTTTGTGAGGCTAGAATTTACCTTTTGACTTTTTATTTATTCACATTCATGACTTTTTATTTATTTTTCTTTTAATAATCTAATCACACTACATTGGAAAACAGGGCAATGACCTAAGGGAAAAATAAGAAGAAATTCATTTTGCTTAGTGCAAAGAGAGCTGGATAAATCTAGAATGGAAGAGGATGGGTAACATGACAGAAGTAGCAGTGGAAAATTTCAATCCCTCTGTAATTTGATTTCAGTTATGTAGCTTCTCACTTGGATGAGTTCTCTCTGTGAGTCCCCTTGATATGAGCAGCTACCCTGTGTCACCAAGAACTTCAGCCAATGTAAATGTCTGTGTTATGATTTGGTTGAACTTTGAATAAGGATGTATGTTGTCAGCAGGTCCTTCTGCTCAAATTCTTAACATACAATTTGCTAAGGAATATTTACCTTTGCACTCAGTGTATCTAGAAAGTATAGATATAGGTTGTGTTTCCATGCTTATAGTAGGCAAAAGGAAAATTCATTGACCTCTAAGTAATGTTTTCACTGTAAGTGGGAAAATATATAGAATAAAAAAAAATAAAGTGTTACAGATATGCCTTTGTCTCAAGGAATTATGTGGTCCCTTCTCTCATGTCACAAATGAGGATACTGAATCCCAGAGAGCCTAAATGATTTGCCCAAGGGTAAAAAACTGGGATTAGAACCAAAATAGTTGATTCTGAATCCTAGATTATATGGCTACTCTTTTTTCCCTGTCGTGATAGTGTCTGGCTTAAATTCCTATTTTGTTATAATTTATTTCAGTGTTTTATATACAGTTCAAAACATTACCTTCTCTGTAGGCTGGTTACCAGGATTTACCTTCCTATGGCACTGGAGTCTTTATAGCAAGGAGACTCCTAGCCCAGAGCCCTTTTCACCACTCCCGGAGGGTTTAACAGTGTAGCTAGAAGCTAGCAAAGGATTTAGGGTAGATTGACTGAATTCATAGTATCTAACGCAAACTATTTATTGTTATTATTGTCTCAGTAAGGAATGTTTTATGCTACAGTTATGCTGACTAACTGGTTTAGGCAATAAAGATGTTTAATTATGTCACACACAAGTGGTGTGCAGATGTGCAGCAATGTCCTGGACGTGAACATTCTGCGCCATCATCCCCACTGATTGGCATTTTATTGTCTCAAGATCACTGGATTATTTCTAGGCATCACATCTGTATTGTAGGCGCAAGAAGGGGAATGGGTCAGTGTCACTGATCTTAGTCCCCCTTTAAAAGAAAAAATGCTTTTAAAAAGAATCTCGTGCACTCCTGACCTGAAAACTTCCTATTTCTCATTGGTCACACTATGTCACTCCCGACTGGATTTTTTTTTTAATCTCTGTAGGAGATGTGAGTAAGAGATGTTTCTTAGACTTAAGTGGTGAGTTCATCTAACTTTAATAAAATGTAGTGCAGGAATAAATATAAGCAATTGTAAGTAGTAGTCTATGAACTGCTATTTCTGTTTGTTTATTTTCTTATATCATTGCTAATTTTTGGACAGTATTTGATTTCTTTCCTCAGGTGTAGCCCCTGTAGTCCTCCCACCACCGGGGCACCTGTGATCCATCACTGCTGTCATCTTGTAATCCTTTCTCCCCTGTTTTGATCTTTCCTTCTCTGAATGTCTCAGATCTGTGGTCAGTTTGTACATTTCATCTTTTTCCTAACCCTTTGGTTTCTCTATATTCTGCATGTAAGTGAAACCATATTTATCTTTTCCCTTCTGACTTATTTTACTTAGTATAGTCCCCTTTGGTTCCATCCACAGTGCCACAAATTCATTGTCTGGGTCATCATCTTTCATGGAGAACTCAGAAGGTAGACTTCTTTATGTGGTTAGATTCAAGAGAATTTACTGGGTATGACAAATGCTCAGAATGAGGGACATGAAAAATTAAAAGGTCAATAGCCAGGATGAGATGAAGACACCAGTAAAAATAGATTGTTCAAAGAAGACAAAGTCAGTATGATAGTTAAGGTTATGGTATCTGGAGTCAGATTGTTCTAGGTGTAAGTTCTGTCTCTGTCACTTCCTAACTATGTGACTTTACCAAGTGACTTAACCTCTTTAAGCTTCAGTTTGCTGTTAAGTTTAATAGTGATAATAATAATACATTATTCATTGACTTGTGAGAAGTTATATTTGAGTATAGTCACTGGTGCATAATAAATGTTCAATATCATAATCATTGTGATCATCATCATTAGCATCATAGTTTTCATCAAAACAGGAGGAGTTTGAAGTATAGGTGTTAGGATTGGGTATACAGAATAAAGAATATTCAGAGCTGGAGCTATGAGAGGAGTTTAAGCAAAAAAGCAACATAATGAAATTCGTGCAGTATGTATTCCCTGCAGTGAAGAATGACTTATACATGGGAGTGTTATTTCTTATCCTAATGGCTTAAGTATCTCCTGGAAGGTGCTGTAGTATGTAGGATTCCCAAGTGAAGGAACTGGTTGATGGAAAAGAGAAATGCTGACCATAGAATTTCAAGTAAGGGGAATAGGGTGGAAGACTTTGGGTTATGGATCTTCTACTAAGATTGTCACAGACCAATTAGAGCTATCCACCATAGAAGTCATAGAAGCTATAGAGCATTAGCTTCTTTCTTTGTTCTTCTCTAATCTCCTTTGATCAATTGATTGCAATCTGTGTGTGTTTGTGTCTGTGTGTGTGTGTGTGTGTGTGTGATTAGTCACTGGAGATGCCCATTAGCAGTGCTTACTTAGGTAGATGTAGTTTTAGGTAGGGTGGTCATTTTGGCTGATTGAAATACAGCCTAGTTCACACACCTTGTGATGGTCTTAGTCCATTACTGGACAGGTCCGAAGGTCGGTGGGAAATGTAAGACAAAGTATTAGCTGGTTTTTATCCTCCTCTCGAGATGGACAACATACAAATGGATGCATGTTCATCTGTAGCAATAATTGTGAGCAGTTTCTTACATGGTTTTCTTTGTTTCCAGAAAAGAATGATATGGATGATAACATTAAACACATAGGCTAGACACTAGTTTCTATAATAACTAGTTAATAGTTAATTATACTTACCCCTATTTTTACAGATGAGAAAACTTAGGTCAAGCAACTTACAAAGATCATGAAGACATCTGTTTTGTTGGAAAGGAGGTGTGACTAGGTCTAAATATGTGGGTACAGATTTGTGCTAAGACCAATGACTTCAGTTGTTCTTAAGGGATATTTTATTATAATTATTACAAAAAAAAGTGGATGTTAAGGAAGAATTTATCCAAACCCTTTGTGCTGAGATAAAGGTAATAAAATGAGATGAGCCTGGGTCTGGGATTTTCCTGATATTTATTAGCCAATGTGTTGTGCAAGACTCCTCTTTGCCTTCAAAGAACACATATAACAAAATGACCAGCAGATAAGCAGATTTGACCCGTAATTTCTCGGGTAGTAGTTTTTAGGAATTCTCCCTTGATGGAACAATTTAAACTGAAGGGAGGCTGATTAAAAAAAGGTTATTAAGGTTTAGTTCAGACTTGTGAGGATGAGTAGGAGATGATTGGGCAGAAAATTCTCAACATGGGCTAAGATGTGGAAGCAGGAAAAAAGTACAAGGGTTAAATTTGAGCAATTCAGTTTGGTTAGAATGTAGGCTATATGAAGGAAATATTTGGGAGTAAGAGAACTGAAAGATGGTCTTTAAATGGAAGACTTTAAATGCAAGGCCAAGATGTGTGAATCCTACTTGGTAGGCAATGGGGGAACCTATTAAAATGTAACTAAAAGTTGGGACCCTGGAGGAAAGACAACTTTTACTTTACATCTATGTCCATCAATCTACTATAATAATCCCTGTTGATTTATAATGCCAGACGAGGGCTGTGGCTTTTATTTCAGTCACCATCATTATTGTCTGCTTGTCCACTACCTCAGGTGAACGTGAGCCCGAGGCATAGAACTGTTAGATGAAGTAAATGAGTGGGACTAGGATTAAGGCTTTCTGTCTCTCAAATCATTGTGTTCATTTAACAAATATTTTTGAGCAGTAGATGTGGTCATTAATGGACGTGGTTTTAGGGAAAATGGTCATGTCCAAACTTAATCTATTGCATGTGTTATTAAAACAGTCTTCACATTTTTGGGTGTTGATCACTTTATATTGTTCCTATAGAGTACCCAGTTTTGAGCCAAGATTATCTCTTGCCCAATTCTTTTCATAGCCTTTTAACTGTGCTATTCACTTTTATTCTTGAAATTCTGTTCAATAACATCATTTAAAGGTATGAAAGTAAAGTCAGATCTTGCCACTCACCTTCATAAAACATGTCACTTAGATTAGATTGCATTTAGATTAAAATCCAAATATCTTTCTCTATTCCACAAGGCCCTGTATGATCTTAAGCCTGCCAAGATCTCTGATATCACTTCCTATTTCTCTTACCTTTCTCTTTATGCAACGTTTTTTTTTTCCACATAGAAGAATTGAGTGTAGGTGAGAAATGTGTGTGTGGTGGTGGTGATGAGGGGCGTGTCTAAGAGGATTCACCAGAACAGAGTAGGGAGTAGAACAGGCAGATTTACTGAAATACACTGTTAAGGGGAGGAGTGGTCAAGACAGGAGAGGTCTGCTGCACTTATGTGGGTTAGCTTCCTGGCCAGGGATTGAACTCAGGCTGCAGTGGTGCTAAGCCTTAACCCCTAGGCCACCAGGGAGACCCTCTATACTACATCTTTATTGGCCTCTTTCTGCTTCTTGAATAGTAATAGTGTATTGTTGCTGTCCTCTTTTTTGTAATAATCTTTCAGATTCAGTATTGTTGCACTACTTCAACTCAATTCAGATCTCTATTAAAACATCAACTTCTCAGACAATCATTCTTTGATTTAGCTATCTTATGTTGTTACATATATATTCAACACTACCTGAAATTACACTTTTAAATGTTTGTCTATTTGTTCATTGTGTGCATTGCTTAGAATGTGAGCTCTGTGAAGAGGTTTGTTTTCTTGTTTATTGTAGTAATTCCAGAATAGAGCCTGACCCATGAGCACACAATAAGAATTACTAATAAAATGATTAATATTGAAACTTCTTTCACAGAAGTTGTTTCATCCCTCAGAAAGCTTAACATCTATCTATATATGTTTTCTTCAATTAGTGCAGCTCCAATGCCCCTCTTGACTTTGGCAACTTTTGAGTAAGCAGCGTCCATTTTAGGCATGTTTATGGTAGTCTGCAAATAGAGTGTGTTTCTGATTTTAATTCATTTGGCTGCTGTGAATAGTTTTTCTCTGGTTGTTAGTAATTAAAACAAACAAGCAGAAAGACTCATATTATTCTATCTCATTGCCAAATTGGATATTGCTCAACTCAAAATTAAATGTACACACACCCATGAAACTAGCCAAACTGGCTATTACAATTACATAAAGTTCCTTGTGTTCATTAGTAGTGTTGCCTTTCATGGGTTTATCCTATTTGGCATATACATCAAAGTAACAGTCATAAAGACTTCTACAAAAATTTGGAGCATGTAGATGTGGAAACATTTTTAAGATTTTTTTTTTGTTTCCAGCTAAATTGTAGCAAAAGGATAGCCTTGTTATTTTGATATAAAGGTTAAGGTGCAGAATGGAGAGATTTATATTTTGTCAAACTGGAACTGTAAGCTCAACTGTCAGAGTCACCTAAAAATTGCTGAGATGATTCAGCTTTATATTCTGCATCTTGGGAATTAGTGTCAGAATACCAACCCTGATCTCTTTAGAGAATGATTCATTCACTAACATGATTAACAATACTGAAAGCCAGCAAAGTTGGCCATTAATTTCAGAGTTTTAGAAGCTGTCTAAGTTTAATGGCATTGGGAATTTGTTTATATTGGGGAGAAGGGGAGTCCTGAATATGCTGTTATGATTTTCAGTGTTTTTATTTGAACCAGGAGAATGAACTTCTTAGGATTTCCATAGCTTTCCATTTCTCTTGGGTAGTACCTGTCCAAGAGAAAAACAAAGCAATATTAATAATAATGGTTCAGGGGAATTAATAATAAAAAAGAGTGATGAAGGCTCATCAAGAAAACCTTGTATATTAAGTTCACAGAGGTTTGGTATGTTGAATTAAAAATATTTTACTGCAATCGTTTAATTCAAAGGCATCACTCTATACCTTTTTGAATATAAGGGAATTTTAAAAATTGGAGCAGAAGGTCAGATTACGACTATTTTTATATGATTGTTTACATGTCTGTCTCTAAAAGAGTAGACAGTGAACTCCTTGAAGTTGGGACCTTATTCATTTTTATTCCACATTGTCTGGTAGGGCAAGCTGTGGAACTTAATAACAATGATGATTGTGATGATGCTGTAGTGGCTACTATTACTCAGCTCACCACATGCCAGACACTATTCTAACTGCTTTGCATACATCACCTTACTTAATTCTCTCAATAGTGTCTACCCATTTTTTTGTGAGGAATCAAGGGCCCAGAGAAGTTCATAGATTTTCCCATGGTCACATAGCTAGTGGTAGACCTGGGATTTGAAACCATTTCTGCTCTTTGTCCCTACACTATATGTTTATTGATTGCATTAATGAAAGTGTAGTTAACCAGGGACCCCTGATTTAGTCAAGAGTTAAAGTCTGAAAAACAGAATTAGATATTGGTAATTAATCAAGGCTTCACTAACAAGTAACAGAAAAGAAATCTTTAGTGTAGAGGGATGGAGGGATTTACCTGTGTCATTTAGCTTCAAATGTGGGAAGGATAATGGACTTAAGAAAAGGGGGATATAAAAGAAAATGCCATCTTACGAAATGTACGCAGAGAGAAGTAGGGATTTAAAATGAAGAGGTAGATTTTTATTCTTCAGGGTTTCTAAAGTGATGCTGTTTAACCCCCTGTCTAGTCCAGATTCCTGCTGGGATACATGGAGCAGGAGAACAAAAAAGCAGTGGAAAGGTTTGAGCATGCCTTTATACCCTGAGCAGCCTCCCACCCCTTTCTCCAAGTAATATGTGCTTTGGAAGCAGATGGGTGGAAAGTTTTGCCCACTTTGGCTTCCATTGCTTTTGTGAGTGGGTGTAGGTTTGTGTGCCTGACTCCACAGAATCTGGGGAGTTCAGATTGCTTTACCTGCTATTGAGTCTTAACAGGGTGAGACATGTGCCTGTGGTTGCAGGCCTGTCCCAGGAAAAACTTGTCATACTGGATATGGAAATCGTTAAAGCAAAGTGGGAGGCCAGGTTGTCTTATTTTTATGCCTGATACTTGGGTTGCTTTCCTCCTGCCCAGCCAGAGTGTAGCATCAATGGAATTAGTAGGACCAAAAGGAAATCATTTGCATCTAATGCTCACCTTGCAATTCTGGAGACTTTAGTTAAGAGTGCCATTTCACAGACAACAGGCTTTAAAAAGGAATGTCCCCATCAAAAACAAAGAAAAAGAAGTTACTGGGATTTTTTAGTTTTAACTATCTCTACTCTGTATCTCACAATCCTGATGGCTCTCTCCGGTTTCTTCTCTGGTCCTGATTCTCTATCAGGACTCTGTTTCTATTTGACTAATGGCTTTCAAAGAACTGATTGAAGCCTCAGAGTTGGTGTGCTGCAGACTTGCTATAGGAAAAGGTATCTCACTTTCATAAAACCAGTATCAGCAGCCACTGATGGAAGGCACTTCCTGTTCCTGATGCGGTTATGTAAGAATTAATGATGGGTAAACATCAACGTTAAGAGATTTAATTTGGATAAACTCTATAACGCTTGTTTGCTTGATCAGAATTTATCTGATCCTTTTTGGTTTTCTCTTTCTTTGGTCTCATAATTTTTTAAGAATAGGCATCACTGTGATATTCTCCCTGCTTTCTCATTCTGGGCAGATAGGAACTTTGTGAGACCTGGCATTTTTGTGATTCTTCGATAACTTCCACTTCAGGGGAAACTAAGGAAGGGACAGATGCATGCAAATGCAAAACCAAACAGACACCAGCAGAACTGACTCAACAATCCCCTCCTTCTGTTAAAGGTTCTGTGAAAGAAGCAGCACTTGAAAGCACTTGAAGAGCAGCATTTTCTCCATACTGGTTTACGGTTTTCTTAGCAGGTAGCAGTGGATTTGAGAAACCTTTTGCTCCTGAGTGCTCCTGCTGCCCACCCCTTCCCACCAGCTTTCAGGCCTTTCCCAAATCATTTCTGATTTCCTGAATTGTACATGGGCAAAAATAATGCCTAACGCTAATTTATTTCATCTTTCTCGAGGAGGATGAAGTAGTCATTGTTTTCAGTATCACGTTGTGTCTTTTATTTTTCTTCGAAGACAGAACCTAATTTCTCTTATCTGTTCATGTTTACTAACTGATGATTAATGATCCTATATATCCAGTTTTTGCCTCTTATGTTTCTGCTCATGTGAAAAGGCTGATCAGGCTGCCCCATAAACAGATAGCACCAATGGGCTTGGAGGAAAGAGAATAGTTTGAGGTAGACTCTTATTTTTGGTTTGATAACTCGGGGGTATCATTTTTAAGAACCATTTTAACTATTGGGACAATTACATCTTATACTTTCCTCTCATACTTGCTGTTTGTTGTGTACCTACTTTAGCCAGTAAGGAAAGAAAGAAAATTTGGTGCTTCAGGAACCCATCTGTTGTTAAGTTTCACGAGACCTAAATGCACTGACAAATGTGGCTAATCATAAGGCGCCCACATTTTCTCCACCTTTGAACTGATTCCAGTCATAAAACTCCATCTTGTATAGACAATCTGTTAAAATAAGTTACTGAGAAACCCAAACAGGTGTAAAGGTCATTCCTACTTGTGAGTGAGCTTTCTTTTTGCTGTGGTTATAGCCAAACCAAAACTCACTTTGGGATAGTGCTTTAGAGTCGATATTTTAAACTATAAACCACATTATATGATTGTAGGACCGCACCCAGCAGAGTCAATTTTCCTGTTTCAGAACTCTCGTGCGATTCAGTGCACAATTCATGTTCATTCGTCACGTTCTCACTTTGTTCAGACCTCAGAGTTTATGAGCAGGTTGCTCTACTGCATTTTAAACATGTCACCTCTCCCAAGATTTATTATAACAAATACATGGCCAATGAAAAGGAAGTTTAATGTGTCCTTAGTATGAGAGGCAGGTGTTAACAAACTGGAAGGAATTCTATTTCTAGAGAACATGAAGAAAATTTATCAAATTATCAAGTTATGGGAAGGTCATTTGGATTTGAGAGCAAGAGCAAATGTGTTTAAAGCAGAGACTGTTTCTCTAGCCATTTCTGAGTACCTGTTGGGGGATATTTTATTAAACACTTTATATATATTATCTCATTTAATTCTTGATAAGCTTCTGGGACATATTGAGAACATAGATAAGAAAGGTGAATAACTTGCTCAAGTTCTCAAAGAAAGAAATTAACTGGTGAACAGTTGCAGCCTTGTGTGTTTTAACTCCGGTGTGGCCGGGGGCCCCAAGACTACCTCTCTGATGGAGCCCTCTCTGTCAGGGAACTCACATTCCTGCTCCCAGGACCTTTGATGTTGTCAGGGCTGAAGAACAGAAGTGTCTTTGAATTTGGTCTGAGTTTTCAATGATAAGATAATGAATGACTGGTAATAAGGCTGAAAATTTACATGTTCGTGGTTGGTTCTGTCAAATGAAGGGCTTCTGTGCTTATCTGCATAGAAAGGAAGCAACATGTGACATAGAGACTTATCTTGCCTTTCTCTAAGTGTGAGCAATGGTGAGTCATTACTTTTAATAAAGTCAGAGCAAGATCTCTTTTTTTTTTTCTGTGCAGGAAAATCTATTTTATTTTTTTAATAACCTACTCATACCGTTAATCGAATTTGTTAAATTGCCTGGATTTTAAATAAAACTTTCAAACTCCTGTAACTACCAGCCTAGAGGCAGGAATATTTCTTTTCTCTCCCAGTCTTGACTAAGGAAAGTAACCCTTCAAGAATTTGATAGATAATGTTGCCTTGCCTTACTCTGGAAATTTTTAGAAACTTACCCTTTTTTCCCTCCAGAGAAAACACAGTTTCAAGCAATAGTTATTCTGAAATGTATAATTTTCCTCCATTCATCTGTGCTATATATATTGTGTAACTTATAGTCGAGTGAGGTTAAAAAAAAGTGTGTTTTCTTCATAATTAGTAATTAGACTTCAGGGAACTTACAGTTTAGTTGGGGAGTCACAAAAAACTAACACTTTATTTTTTAACATTATTTGTTTATAAAAGATTTATTTTTTATTTATGCATATAAGAACTGGGATCCAGACCAAAGGTATGGGGTGGGGGATTGTGAGAGGATTCACCAGAGACCCAGTGGAGAGCAGAACAGAGAGATCTACTGAAACACACTGCTAAGGGGAACAGTGGGCGAGACAGGAGAGATCTGCTGCACCATGTGGGTTAGCTCCCTGGTTGGGGATCACACTCATGCTTCAGTGGCCCTGATTGGGCCAAGACCTTAACCTCTGCATCACCAGAGAGGCCCCAAACTAACACTTTAGTAATTGAGGACTGAGATTAGTTACCAAAGGTGGGAGGGAGTAGCTGAGTAGGAATATGTTTTTGTGGGGGATAGGCTAGCACAGTGGTTCATCCTGCAGTTAATGGAATAAATGAATGAGTCAGCATTTGAGCTAGATCTTGAGGGAACAGTCAAATTTGGATGAAATTGAGCAGAAAGAAGAAATTTCAATGCAGCAAGTAGAACATGAGAGAAAACTGAGCAGGAATAAATCCTGCCCATAGAGGGGTAACAGAATATTGGGAGACACAATATATTGTCTATGGGAAATATTTGTTTGCCATGTAATTATTGTATTAGATTCTTTGCTTTCTTCTGTGTGTTTTCTATACCGTGTTAGAGAAGAAAGTGAATCCCAGCAAGACCTCCAACTGGCTACAGCAAGATATGGAAGGGAAATACGCTCTCTTCATTTTCCCCTGCTTCCACATCTTAATCAACGGCAGGCACAGACCTTTCTTAGTGCTGTTGTTGCTATGACAATAAATGGATGAATGGAGTGGCATATATTGTAAGGACAAAATGACTAAAATGAGGACTTTCTGCGGTAGGTTTCTCAATCTTGGCACTGTTGGCATATTGGACTGGATAGTTTTTGTTTGGGAAGCAGGTGCGGACTGTCCCATGTAATGTGGGGTGTTTAGCAGACACCCTGACTGCTCACTAGATGCTAGTTGAACTCCTACCCACTGGCCCACTTGGAACAACCAAAATCTCTCCAAATATTGCCCATTTTATCTCCAGACAAAAATATCTCCAAACATTGCCCATTTTCCCTTCGGGGCAAATTGAGAGCTATTGCCTTACAGCAGGTAGGAGGTCTTAGTTATAAGCATGGTTCCTCTATGCCTGGAAACTTGCTGAGCCAAAGTGAAGATTTATGACCTGAGAAAAGGCAACTACAGCAGATGTGGAGCTTGAGAAAGGGTATTGTCTCTGCCCTTGATAGCACTTTGGGGTTTAAATATGTCTTGTTCATCTCTGAATCCTCACCCACAGGGAGTTTCTACTACCGAGAAGATGATTGAAAAAATGCTTGTTGAATAAATGGGATGGCTGCTTACTTAGAGTCTCAGAGAAGAAATCATAGGAGCAGCTATTTACCTCTAGCAGGGTCTACTCATTGGGTTCTAGTACAGGGTCTCTTGAATATTGCAAAATTTACAGAGAATACAATACCAGGTGCAGCAAACATGGGGAAAAGAAGACAGCAATAAAGGTCACAAAGCCTGTTTTTTAGGTCTTTGCAAGAAAGTGTAGGGTTTGGAAGAGAGAATATAGAAAAGCAGTAGCGCGAATCCCCACAGTCTTTCAGAACCCTTAATATTGGAGATTATTTTCTATTCTCAGTGTAGGAAGATGTTCTACATCTCATGCCTTTGAAGTTTGCATCTTCACTTAACCAAGGGTTTTTGTCTCTTCCTCATAAGGGAGAAGGTCTGAATTCCTGAGTCCTGAACTGTGAAAGACTTGGTTTGTGAAGAGTGAAGGGAGATGCTTGGAGGGTCCAGGGAGATGAGCTTGGTGTGGCACAGACCTACGTGTCCAACCTGCTTTCAACTAAGTGACATGAAGTAGCAGCTCTCTTTTCTTCCTCTCAGGCCTCTTGTTTCGTCCTTCATATACAGCTTTCATTTTAGACTATCACGTTATTTTGTATTTATCAGGTTCCCGGTTACTAATGACTAGTCTAGAAATATCCAGGGCTCGGTTTGGAGGAAACTTCTTTTTGAAAGATCTTTATGTGAAATATAAGATGGGACATCCTCTAATAAGAACAGCTTTCACTGATCTCTCCAGTGTAGGCCGTGGGAGGCACCTTTCATCTTTTTTATTATTTGATGTCCCATCAATCCTGACATCTACTGAATTCCAAACTCATACTGCAGTGCCCAGCTCATAGCTCTACTTCACATTACATCATGAACATAACTAAAGAAATGATAACCCCGTCTTCCTCCCAACCTGCTCCTTATCCTTATCCATTTCATTCATAGGCAGTTTTGTCATTCTAGTGGCTCTGGTGCCTCGACCCCCTGCTTTGTCTTTTTCTTCATCATCACTCACAACAAATCTTGCAGACTTTACTTTCCAAGTATGTGGATATATATTTATACACACATATATATTTACACACACACACACACACATAGATACAGGTTTCTCACCACCTGCATTGCTGCCATTCTGATGTGAGAGAACAAAACTATAGTGCCCAGGATGATATTTAAAAAATGGTGATTTAACATCTTCATGTTTTTATGCTCAAAATCATTCAGTATCTCCCAAATTCAGAGTAAAAACATCTTTACATGGTTCTACAACTCCCAGCCCCCTTCTGTCTCTCAGCTTATCTCTTGCTACTCTTTCATCACTCACTCACCAATTCACCTCCGAATTGCTGTTTCTTAAATATATGAGACATGCCCCACCTGTTCCCTTGGACTGGAACCCTCTTGCTACAGGTGTCCATTTGGCCCCTTCAAAGCTTTGCTTAAACATCACCTTGCAGTGAGACCTGCTATGATCATGCTATTTAAAGCTACTGCATTTTTTGCGCCCCCTCCAACATCTGACCATTTTATCCTTATCAATCTATCCAGCACTGATCAACTTCTAATAAACTATGCTATTTATTTATTCACCATATTTATTTATGTTTTGTCTCCCATGTTAGGATGATAGCTTTTGAGGGCGAAGGCCTTTGTTTATCGTAAGCACCTAATACAATGTCTCACATATAATAGGTGTTGTAGATGGGGGTGGCACAGGAGCAAGGTTCAGGATGGTTCTAGGCAGATGGGTCAAGGAAGGAGAGTCTCGGAGCCCTTGGTGGCTTTTAGGCTTTATTTAGTAGAGGTGGCCAGGTACATGGCAGACAGGGGTGCCGGGGGGCCTGGAGGCTGGCAGGCCTCCTAGCCCCCAGCACATCTCACCCTCTCAGCTGCTTCTTCTCTCTCTGCTGCTGCTGCTGTTGGTTCTCTCGGTCAATCCTTGCAGTTCTGTCTGTCGATCCTCACAGTTCTGGCGTCCTCATGACACTGCCCATTTATGCCCGTGTCCAACACAGCTGCGCCCACTTGCGCATGCCCACCCTGGAATGCTCGCAGCACCACAGGTGTCCATCATCAGTGGTGGGAGGGTGGAAATACCTGATCAACATTTACCCTACAGTGTTCATATTTTTTTAAAAAAAGATTTATTTATTTATGCACACAAGAGCTGGGGTACAGGCGAGAGTCCAGGAAGGTGAGAGGATTCACCAGAGGCAGAGCGGGGAACAGAACAGGCAGACTGACTGAAACACACTGCTGAGGGCAGCAGCAGGCGAGGCAAGAGAGGTCTGCTGCACCATGTGGGTCACTCCCCTGGCCGGCGGCAGGAATCGAACTCGTGCTTCAGTGGCTGTGGTTTGCTTCATAGTGCGTTGCTTAACCCACTGTGCCACCAGGGAGGCACAGTTTTCATATTTGTAGTTCTAAGCACTTACCACTCAGTATCTCTTCTTGCCCAGACTAAACTCTTTTGGGGGAAAATAATTCATAGAATGCACCATATTGCAGTGGTTAACAGTATTTCTTTTTCTTACAGTGTGCTTCTCAGATTGTGCAAACTTCATGGCCCATAAAACTTGGCCTGTTCTTGTACCAACATCATCGGGTTAGAATGAGAATTAAAGAGCTAGTACAAGCATGGAACTTAGAAAAGTTCCTGGCACTTTAAGGTTAAAGACTGTTATATTTTGCTTGCTCTTGCAGCCCCACCACCACTGTGATTAGTTCAGTGGCTGGATTGAAGTGGGAGGCAAAACAAACATCTTTGTTAATAAACAAATGAATTGAATGATTGGATGAATGGATGTATTTTTATTTAATAGTTCAATCCTCTCTATAGATTTTTATTTCTATGTGCCACTTTTTTTTTTTAGACTTGTTTTGGCAATTTTATTCTTAGCAAAATTGAAAGAAAAGAAAAGATTTTCCGTATATTCCATGCTCCCACAGATACGAAGCCTCCCCCATTATCAACAACTGTCACGGAGTGGTACATTTGTTATGATTGATGAGCTTACTTTCATGTATCATAATTGTCAAATTCATAGTTTACTTTAGGTTTCACTCTTGATATCGTATATTCTGTGGGTTTGGACCAATGTGTGATGACACACATTCACCATTATTGTATCATACAGAATATTTTCACTGCCCTAAAAAACTCTCTGCTCCACCTGTTTCTCTCTGCCCCCACTAACCTCTGGCAACCACCTGTCATTTTACCGTTTCCATAGTTTAGATTTTTGCAGAATATCATGTAGTTGGAACAATACAACATGCAGTCTTTCAGACTGACTTCTTCACTTGGAAATATGCATTTAGACTCCCTCTAGGCTGTGATAGTTTTTTTTTTTTTTTAGTACTAAATAGTATTCTGTTGTCTGGATAGATTATAGTTTATCCATTCACCTCCTCCTTCCTTTATAAAGTTAGTTTTCTCTACTCAGGAATTTGTCAAAAGAGTCATATAAGAAAAGTTTTTGTATGGATGTGCTTGTGTTATATTATGTTCCCATTAAGACAGTATTAACACAGCATAGTATTCCATGCCATTTTAATCTGAATAAGCCTGAAGGTCAGAATCATTTATTTTCTTAGCAGCCCATAATATAATGTGGTGCTAAAACATACAGTGAGCATAAACACATGATAAATGACAATGAAATTGAGCAAGACTTTTTAAATGACTCTTTCTTATTTTATTATGTGCCTATGTTAATGTTACTTAAATTTTCCAGGGGTTCCTAACTTCGGTCTTATCTTTTCTACCACATTGATTTCTTGTACCTGTTGTGTTTCTATTTAACTACTAAGTAGATAAACATATTTTAAATATTTGTCTGTAATGGCTGTTACTTTAGAGTAAGACAAACTCTCTGAAATAAATCCCATAGAAAAAATAAGTTGAGTCACAGTATAGAAACGACTTTTTTTGGGCCTCCCCTGGTGGCGCAGTGGGTTAAGCAACGCACTACGAAGCAAATCGCAGCCACTGCAGCACAAGTTCGATCCCTGCTGCCGGCCGGGGGGGGGACCCACATGGTGCAGCAGACCTCTCCTGCTGTGCCCACTGCTCCCCTCAGCAGTGTACTTCGGTTGATCTGCCTGTTCTGCTCCCCGCTCTCTGTGGTGAATCCTCTCACCCCCCCACACCTCTGGTCTGTGCCCCAGTGCTTGTATGCATAAATAAATAAATCTTTAAAAAAAAAAAAAAAGAAACGACTTTTTGAATTGGTTTTACTCCTTTCCCATTTACTTCTTGAGTATGCAGTAGAATCTGGTTCCTGACTTCATAATCTACTGAAATTGCATTCTCTGTGGTCTATAGTTAATTCCTAATTGCCAAATTGCCTCTGATGAGCTCTCTTTCTAATTGGTGTCTATAGCATCCTACATTGTTGACTGGTTTCTTGAATAGCCTCTGAACTGTGACTGTTCAGTTTTATTGTCTTTTTCCCTTGGCTGTTCCTCATATTCTGTGTGAACACTTTACTATTCTCCAAACACCTGTCTCTGGTCACTTTCTTGCTTTGTGCACTTTTTCTGGAAGCAAAAGTCCATACTTTTCCTTGGGTGGTTCCAAAGTCTGTTACGTTCAAATGTAACCATGAAATTCAGACACAAAATTCTCTTTTAGAGTTATCTTTAAGTCTCTTAAGTCTTTTGAGTCTCTTAAACTCATTATGTCCCCAAATATAACACTATTCTTCCGACCCTAATTTCCTTCCCTCTGTCCTCTATTGTGATTAATGGCAAAACCATGGATCAAGTCTTCTGAACTAGAAATTACATGGTCTCTCCTGACCACGTCCCTTTCCAGGACACCCTCTACCTGGTAGCTGTTTATTTTTCTAAAACATCATAATGGTCTCCTATTTAAAAAGAAGTTTCACTATCTTTCCACTGAAAATGATATGTAATTGAGAAGGGTTTGGTGATGAAAAATTTTCTGATAGAAAAGTAACTGAAGAGGAAGACATTATACACTATATTTCCAGATATAGAAAGATAAAAGCTTTGAAGTTGGGGCAGTGATCTCTTTAGATACTGTGTTTATTCTGGGATAGTGAACATAACTCTTTCAACAAAACCTTATTGCCTAGATTTCTTTTTTTATTGTTCTTCCTCATATTTTCTCAGTTATGTGCAAGAAGATTTAAAACAAAGAAAACTTCTAAAAAAGTGGAGTTTTTTGGTTATTTTCACTTTACTGTAAAATATGAACACCTATGGTCTTCTGTTAGTTTTGTCATGATTGGTATTTGCCAAATAAAGTTTTTCTGCAGTTTTCTGACTCAAGGGGAAGAAGAAGAAAGGGGAGTAGGTTAGGATTCACCTCACAGAGAATGGGCTGAGGGAGAACAGGGGAGAAGGGTGGGACAATGTGGCTTTGGCAATCTATAACATGTGTCATGACTTCAGGAAAAGGTTAGAAATCCAACCAATCACTAGAGTAGTGTTTCATTTATTTGGTAACTTCTGACATTGTGTAAAGCAAGGATTTTGATTTTTACTTTATTATAGTTACTCCCCTCTCTCTTCCCAGATCCCTTATTTTGTTTCCCTACATCCTTCCTGTAAGTGAAACCATTCGGTATTTTTCTTTCTTGCTATTTCATGAGCATTATCTCTTCCAGCTCCATCCATGTTGCTGCAAATGGCATGCGTTTATCCTTTTTGATTACTGAGTAATATACCATTGTGTAAATATACCACATCTTGATCTAGTCATCTATTTCTGGGCATTTGAGTTGTTTCCATAGTTTACCTTGTCTAAGTTGTGTTGCAATAAACATGGGGGCTTAGGTGTCATTTTGAATTAATTTTTTTTGTGTCCTTTAGGTAATACCTAGAAGTGGAATTGCTGGGTCATACAGAAGCTCCATTTTTAGTAGTTTGAGGAACCTCCACATAGCTTTCCATAGTGGTTGGACCAGTTTGCATTCCCACCAGCAGTGTAGGAGAGTTCCTTTTTCTCCACGTCTTCGCCAACATTTGTTGTTGCCGTTTTTTTTCATGTGTCATTCTCACCGATGAAAGGTGGTATCTCATTGTGTGGTTTTGCTTTACATTTCCCTGACTAAAGTGATGTTGAGCGTTGTTTTTCATATGCCTGTTAGCCATTTGCATTTCTTCTTTGGAAAAGTGTCCTTTTAGCTCTTTTGCCTATTTTTTGATTGGGTTGTTTACTTTTGTTTTTGGTAAGCCTCATTACCTCTTTGTAGCTCTTTGTGATCAGTCTCTTATCATTAGTATTGTGTACAAAAAATTTCTCCCAATTAGTGGGGTGTCTCTTTGTTTTGGTTAATGTCTCTTTTGCTGTACAGAGCCCTTTAATTTGATGTGGTCCCAGCTGTTTATCTTTTCCTTCATTTTTTTTGCTTTAGGTGATGTTTCTTTAAAGATGTTGCTGAGATGCTTGTCATATAGTGTTTTGCCTATTTTTTTGTATATATTTTATGGTTTCACATCTTATGTCTAATTCTTTGCTCCATTTTGAGTTGGTCTGTTTGCATGGTGAGAGGTAGTAATCTAGCTTCATTCTTTTGCATGTGGCAGTTCAGTTTTCCTGGCACCATTTATTGAATAAACTGTGTTTATTTCATTGTATATACTTTGCTCTTTGTCAAAGACTAGTTGTTCATAAGTCTGTGAGTTTATTTCTGGGTTTTCTATTTAATTTCATTGGTCTGTGTGTCTGTTTTTGTTTCAGTACCATCGGTTTTAATTATTGTGGCTTTGTAGTATAGTTTGAAGTCTGGAAGTGTGAAATCTCTATTTCCTTTCTTTTTAGTCAGGAGAGTTTTGTCTATTGGGGTTTTTTGGGGCTCCATATGAATTTTGCCAATATTTGTTCTATTTCTTTGAAGAATGTCATTGAAATTTTTATTGCAATAGCATTGAATCTGTAAATTGCTTTTGATAAAATGGCCATTTTGATAATGTTAATTCTTCTGATCTGGGCCTCCCTGATGGTGCAAGGGGTTGGGCACCATACTGTGGGGCTTCTGTAGTCTCTGCAGGACAAGTTCAATCCCCAGCCAGAGAGGGGGCCCACGTGGCACAGCAGACCTTTCCTGCCTCACGTGCTGCTCCCCTCAGCAGTGTACTTAAGTTGATCGGCCTGTTCTGCTCCCCTCTCTTTTTCTGGTGAATCCTCTCACCCCCTGTGCTTCTGGCCTGTACCCCAGCTCTTGTATGCATAAATAAAATATTAAAAAAAATAAAAATAATAATTCTTCTAACCCATGAGCAAGGGACGTCTTTCCATTTCTTTGTATCCTCTTCTATTTTTTCTTTAACAATATTTTATGACTTTCTATGTAGAGGTCATTCACCTCTTTTGTTAGGTTTATTCTCAAGTATTTGATTTTTTTGTTCCAAGTATAAAAGGGATAGTTTTCTTGATTTCTTCTTCTTTAGATTTATTGTTTTGCATATAGGAAGGCTACTGATTTTTGTGTGCTGATTTTGTATTCTGCTACTTTACTAAACTGGTTGATTATTTTAATTAGTTTTTTGGGTTTTCTATGTATATTATCATGTAATCTAATCTGCAAATAGTGATAGTTTTATTTTTTCTTTCCCAGTTTGGATTCCTTGTATGTCTTTCTCTTGTCTTGTTGCTCTGGCTAGGACTTCCAGTATTGTATTGAAAAACAGTTGTGAGAGTAGTCATCCTTGTCTTGTTCCAGATCTTAAGGAAAAGGCCTTTTAGCTTTTCACCATTGAGAATGATATGCTTACATCCTTATAAGAAGAGAGGAAGAGATATATACAGAGTAGAATACCATGTCAACTTCCCTTCACCCCTCCCACCCCCACCCCTGGCCCCTAGAGACATATTACAATAGTGATAAGGATTGGAGTGATGCAGCTGTAAGCCAAGAAATGCCAAGGGCTGCTGTCAATCACCAGCAGCAAAGAGTAAGCAAGGAAGAACTTTCCCCTTCAGAGACAACATGGCTTTTGGAACACCTTGATTTTGGACTTTTATCCTTCAGAAGTGTGAGAGAATGAATACCTGCTTTTTATTTTATTTATTTTTTTTATTAATACCTGCTTTTTAAACTGCCCAGTTTCCAGTACTTTGTTATGGCAGCCCTAGTAATCAAACATAAGCATCATGTACCAGTGAGGTGTTGTGGACCAAAATAATAAAATGAGAAGCAATCTGAATGACAACTGAAATGTTGGCTAATGTTAATATTTTAAGCACTCTGAGCTTGTTGGGACAGCGTATGTCTATTAAAATTCTTATTTTTCTGGCCTCTCCCCTATGTGTAACCAGTTTTAAATATTTCTGAGTTTGCCTGGTTATACTCTTACAAGTCTTCTGAAGGGGGAGGTGGATGACTATGATTACTCTTGTGGCCATCATTTGATCAGTAGACCAGTTGTCCAGTTGCATATGATGCCATAGGGGGTGAGAGAATTTGGGAGTGGGGACTCTTTGCAGGGATCTTGGCAGCATGGTGAAGTTGGAAGTGAAAAAATGTATGATGTCGGGGACTAACTGAAGAGAGAAAGTTCACTGGTTGATAATGTTTATAACCTGAAGAGATTCCTGCACTTTTGGCTGTGTGTATTTTAGAAAGAGTCAAATGGTCTCTTTCACCTAGATGGATGTTTTTTCCCTCTGGAGTCTAGAAACAATTGTTATGTTCATCATGCTTAATGTATTTTGATTAGTGGTGTTACAGTTTGGGGTTTTTACAAACGGATGTTGACTTTAGTGAGCAAGATGGTTACTGGGAATTAATGCTTGATGAAGAAGGGCAGTGAAACAGATCAGACTTTAATATTGAACAGCTAAGCCTTGACCAACCCAGTAAGCTCTGCAGTGAATATTGTTCAATAGAGTTGTCCCATGTCCAGCCCAAATGACTGAACCTTTATGTTTCTACCTTTCTTAGCACATGTAGGACTGCCCCCAAAGTGCCTGACCTCAGCCTAGGGCATTCCGTTCCCAAAAGGAGGAATTTACAGAGGTAGTTTCATTGTTATGCCCCCTGGAGGCAACACATCTTTCCTTGAGGGGAGGTTGGGTGGTGTCTCTCTGAGTCCACTACAGGTGTTGACTCACTTGATTGGCATATTTCTAAACCTTGATTGGCATATTTCTAAACCTTGACCAAATTTTCCTCTTGAATATGTGTAACATTTACTGAAACCAAATAAATATGCATGACGGAAGGCCAAAATTTAAATTCTCTAAAGCTCTTGATAAAAGTTTTACTCACAAAACAGATTGTAATTCCTTCAAATTTTTGTGTCTGTTTTGGAAGAATTGTGTTTGTACTGTGAGTGAAGAAAATACATTGGAGTGTGGTGATAAGATCATGTTTCTATGGTATCATTCTTTTCTGAGTATTTCCCTATTTTAAGATGTTATCTATTTCACAGCATGCTAGGAAGAGGGAAGGACATGTTGTTCTCACCTAACAGTGAAATTGAGGTAAGCAGTTACTCACTCTGTTGCATAAGTCACTGATTGAGCTAGGGATGAGATACCAAATGTGTTCTTCTATTCACTAGTCCATTGTGACCCTGCAGCATTTCTGGTCAACCCATTAATCCCATTTGCTTTTTCTTTAGTTAATGACAACACTGCTTGGATTTTTGCTTATCTGCTTTGAGGGAAAAAGGAAGAACAGGACATAATCTCAAATGGTAGATGATACAAAAATAATTTGGATTTGGCGATGGAATATGTTTTTGTACTTGCATTGGAACCTGGGTGTGTCTGGTGTTTGGAAATTTATGGCATTCCAATCCTAGTGAAGAAACTATGCAAGGAGACCCAGGGTAGGGATAGTTGTCAGTGTACCTAGTTTGACTCTCTTGTCTCCCAGCCCACCTGCTCAACCCACTTTTCTCTGTTGTGTCAGACAATCTGAGATCCCCTATCTCAGACTGATGCAACCCAACTAAATCTGTCCTTCCTTTATCTCTAAGTCCCATTTGTTTCATCTTTTCTCCTGGGAATGGGAGAAATTGATTTCTTGGATTAGAAACTGTTAATCATTTCTTAAAGTTATTTTTTTTTAATGCAAAGGCACTGATAATATGCTAAATTTTTTTAAAATAAGATTTTTGTGAATGTGGAATAATAAGAGACTGTAAAATAGAAATTAAAAGTAGAATGGATATTAGAGCATGGCAAGTGAATAAAAGCCCTTATAGGAAAGTGATACTTGAACAAAATTTTGTGATTGATAAGAATAAATTCCTTTATAAGATTTTATTAGCATATTCTTGGAAAAAAAATGCTGCTTAATATCTAATCTATGCCAACAACTATACAGGACTGAATGAGGATAGAAATTTGCACATAACAAATACTAGAAGTTGAAAATTAAGAGCTTGATGGTATTTTTGTAACATTGTTATTATTACTTTTTTTATTCCTAATGTTACAGGGCAACTTTAATATAAAATGGGTTTGCCTGACTGGGTCCTCACTTTCGCGTTTCAATTGTACTTATAATGCTTTAACTGCAGGCACACACAACAAAGGTTAATAAAGGGTTTTATTTACAAGGGAAGGAGAAATAGCATAGTGAAAAATACAGGGGGAAGAGAGGGATACAGATTTGTAAATATCCTACCAGTTCCTTGGAGCTGGAACTTAACGGTGCGCTGAGAGCTGACTCCCAAGAGAGACCCTTTAAGGCCCACGTGTTGGCTTTTATATTTAGCCTGGCTGCTTAACTTTACTTTTAGGTTTTAGTGATTTGCTTTTTAGTAATGACCTTATGGGATTTGTAGTTTTTGGATTTTGTAGGTCTGGAATGGGGGTCGAAGTTCATAACCTATTTGTATAATCCATTCAGGAGGGTCTTTCCCCCTAACACTAAGGGGAGTAAAATTTGCCACCCCAAAATATGTCTCTTTGGCAGAAGGATTATTTTAGGCTGATTAATTTGGGAAAACAGGAGATACAGGAGGAACTTTGAAACCTAGGGTGGAAGTTACCCTTTTGTACGAGATATTTACAGGTATAAAGTAAAATCTCCCTTTGTAAGGGTATCTCCCTTTGTTCCAGGAAGAGGGGGATAACCAAAAGGGAAGGCAGCAACTTCAATTTACATAACAGCCACACCTTGTTTACTGTGCCTTTTCTGGTAATCTCCCATTACTGGTGATTACTCCCCCCCCCCAACTTCCCCAACCAATATTCTTTATCTTTAGCTGAAAATGTTATTTAAAGAGGTGACTTAGAGCAAGGGGTTAAGTCTCAGCACTATCAAGCTATCACTAGTCACTGCAGCAGGAGTTCGGTCCCTAGTCAGGGAGCTGACCCTCACAGGGCAGCAGACCTCTCCTGTCCTATATATCAGTAGCTTGGCATGTTCTGCTCACTCTGTGTCTGGTGAATGCTCTCACCTCCCCCCACCCCCACTTCTGGCCTATACCCCAATTCTTGTATGCACAATAAGAAAAACCCAAATCTTAAAAAAAAAATAAAGCGGTGATGTAGACCATTTTTTTGGCCAGTTACTCAGTTTTCCTGAGTTCCGTGTATACAGGTGGCATATATGTTATTAAAGTTGTTTGTTTTTTTTTTTTCTTTTTCTTTTATGCTGTCTTTATTACAGGGTTATCTCAGTCAAGAACCCAGAAGGGTAAAGGGAAAATTATTTTCCCTCCTCTGTGGTTTATTACTTATCTATAAATCTAATTGATTTACTTATTGACTCTTTAATTGATTCATTTATCATTAATATTAGAAATATTGATATTGATATCAATTGATTAATTTGCTTACTTTAAAAAATATGTAAGTTCCAAAAAACCATTTTTTAAAGTTCCAAATATGTGGCAGACATGACTTGGGTGCTAAGAATTTATCTCTCAATTTATCTTCTCATTAACAAGGAAGTGGTCTGAAATAATAGTGCTTATAATTACTTTTTAATTTTTTTTATGTTTAACAAAAGTATAGGTGAGTGAGTGTTAACTCAAAGAATCAAATAGTATCATAGGAATTTATGAAAATCATCACTGCTCTTTTCATTCCTTCATTCTTCATCCCTAGGTCCCACAAAACACAGTGTTTTCCTTCAGTTCTCTTCCCATTCTTTACGGACACCTACTCTTAACTCTGTTAATTTTTTTGTGTGTGTGTGTGTGGCATTGTATTTATCTCCTTGCTCTAAATAAGATTTATGTTTTTTCCTCTTTGATTTTAGGGATCACCTGTTAATCTTTGAGCACGGAAGATGATGTTTACTGATTTATATACTCTTTCAACCCCTACAATATGCTCCCATATTTCTCACCCTTTTCTCTGAATTATATTATTTTGGTTAGTTTAAAATTCAGTCTTTATATAATACAATTAAAGAACATAATGTACATAACAAAATACAGTACATTCCTTCCAAGTTTTTTTTTTTTTTTTTATTTATGCATACAAGAGCAGGGGCACAGACCAGAGTCATGGGAGGTGAGAGGATTCACCAGAAACAGAGTGGGAAGCAGAACAGGCAGACTGACTGAAGTACACTGCTGAGGGGAGCAGCAGGCTAGGCAGGAGAGGTCTGCCTCGCCATGTGGGTCCACTCCCTGGCCGGGGATCGAACTCACACTGCTGTGTGGCAGATGCTTCACAGTGCAGTGCTCAACCCGCTGCGCCACCAGGAAGGCCCTCCTTCCAAGTTTTATGGCATGAGCCATATAGCATGGTGTTGGGACTTTTTCTCCCACATGAGATTTGGTTCCCTCTGCCATGTTTTTGGGGTTCCTTTTTCTGTCAATATCAGATTTCACTTACCTGTTTGCTTCCTCATTTTGACATAACATTTCCTCCACTTGCTTTCTGTACATCAGTACAAAACAGACAAATATTCTGAAAGTTTGAATGTTTATGTCTTTTTCCTGCATATATACTTAATGGTGTTTGTGAACTGATTGCTGGTTGGGAATCATTTTTCTGCAGAATTTTGAATGTTTTGCTTTATTGTTTTTGCTAATATTTTTGCTAGGAACAACATTGTCATTTTGATCCTTGATCCTTGATATGAAACCTGCTTTTTTCTCTCTGGAAAATTGTAGGTTCATCTTTTTTTCTGGTCCCTGTATTCTATAATTTCACCATGATTCTTGACTTACAGGTATTTTCATCCATTGGACATGACATTCAGAGGGCCTTTTAGTTCTGGATGACTTTGTTAAATTATTTTATTGCTGACTTCATTTCACCTATTTTCTCTATTATTTCATTCTGGAACTTTCACTATTTGGATAATGAACTTGCTGAGTGAATTCTCTCATTTGGGCCTAATCTCTCAAATTGCCATCAATCACTGCCTTATCACTTTACTTTAAGGGATATTTTCTCAGCACGATCTTTCAATCTTATGCTGAGTTTTTCATTTCTGTGATTTTATTATTTTCTTTAATTTCCAAAACCTCTTCCTTTATTGTCTGAATTTTTGTTGTTATTTTATTTCTGTAAAGACGTTGTAAGTTTTTGCTGATGTTTCTTCTCATTTGCTTTGTCTCTTGTTTCCTTTGCTTTGTTTCTTCCCCTCCATGCTATTACATTAGCTGCCTTCTCAAATATCTGGTGGTCATTGGTTGCCAGTTCATACTTAAGAGAGGGACTTTAAACTTGTTTATTCTCTTGGCCTGGTGGTGAGACTTGCCAACTCTGTTTCACCAGGAATTTGATTGATCGGAGGATCCTTAGTTTTAGCTTCTTCGGTTCCTTTTCTTAGACTTGATTACCTTCTTCTGGAAAAGGTGCTTCTGACCTCTTTGTAAGCTAGGGGTGAAGGCTCAAGGGCTCCATATTCAATTTGCATACTTAAATTGAATCTTTTTAATTTTCAGAATGGTCCTGTTACAGGACAGGGAGAGGTGCACCCCAGAACCCCTAAACCTGCCCTCTCCAAATGGGTTCTGCCATCCGCCACAAACAAACATATGTCTTTATTACATTACCTTTAATGGAAAGGAACTTTAATACAATTAGGGTACAATACAGAAAGGATAAAGAATATAGTTACTATAAGTTAAGCATTTAAAGTTACTCATCTCCGGCCTCCCTGGTGGCGCAGTGGGTTAAGCAACACACTATGAAGCAGACCGCAGCCACTGCAGCATGAGTTCAATCCCTGCCACCGGCCAGGGAGGGTACCCACATGGCATAGCAGACCTCTCCTGCTTCGCCCACTGCTCTCCTCAGCATTGTGTTTCAGTCAGTTTGCCTGTTCTGCTCCCCTCTCTCTGTGGTGAATCCTCTCACCTCCCTGTACCCAGCTCTTGTATGCATAAATAAACAAAATCTTTAAAAAGAAAAAAGAAAGTTACTCATTTCCTTGAAGGTAAAAGTTCAGCCAAATAAGATCAGCCCAATGCAAGGCCCAAAAGCCTGCCACAAGTCTAAAGGACCTTTCAGTAGAGACCCATAGAAAAGGGTCAGAAAGAGTCAGACAAATTTGGGAGGAAAAGAACAAAATTAAAATTAAGATGAAAACTGCCATTGTTAACCTCCCCATGGGTCTCTCACCCATATCTGTTTTAACGAGTCCAAGACCAAAAAGCAAGTGCAGTTTCTTCACATGTCCCTCTGCTCCATGTGCCTCCTCCAGGTCTTCTTGCTGCATTCCATCCTGCTTCCTTCTTCCTCCCTTCCTTCTGTCCTCCTCTCTGCAGAATTTTTTTCTCTGCTCAGCTCCACCCACTTAGGGCAGAACTGGGATTCTGGAACTTCCCCCTTTCCTGGGGACCACCCTGTTACAGTCCCAGTGCCCTTGACTTAGCTTAGTGCTCTTTGATCCATAGATCCTCTATGCAGAAAGTGAGCCTTCAGTTTTCTCCTGGACTGGGGGAGAAAAAAATTGGAATTTTTATTACTTCTTAATTCTACTTCTAATCAGCTTTCTTGATTTTTAGCCCTACTTTTACCTCCTGCCTAAGGTTTCTCAATGCTGCCAATTTATTTTGGAAAATTGGTGGTTTAATCTGATTAATTCTTGGCTTTCCAGATATTGGTTTCCTGAGTTCTGCTAAGTCATTTACTACCAAGCTTTCTGATCATCAATTTCTAAAATTTAGTAGCTGTCATCATACCTCCTATTTTTTGGGGGGTCCTTTGGGGATTTGTACCTTAATAAACAGTAATGTTATTTTGGTGGAGTTTGCAAGGTAGTAGAAGTATACCTCTACCTCTAAACTAATTTTTTAAATTATTAAGAGTTTTTATTAAATACTCATCTGCATCATATGGTCCTTTCCTAGACTTCCTATAATAAAATTTTACATAGAGATTTTCAAAGGAGCATTTGTTACAGGGCAACCCTAATATAAAATGGGTTCCCCACACTGGGTTCTCCACCCGCGCGCTCAGAAGACTTAAAAGTCCCAACTCCAGGTACACGTGGCAAAAGTTATTAACACGTTTTATTTTATGAAAGAAAGGGGATAAAATAGTAATAACGCCAAGAGAAAAAGAGAGGGATACAAATCCACAAATACTCTACCAGATCTAAGCAATGGCGCGTTGAGAGCTGGCTCCGAGTCGAATGAGATGGCTCTGAAGGAAGGGGTCTGGCTCCTCGGTAAGTAGAAAGACCCCAAGCTCACCTCTGGTTTTATAGTCAGCCTGGCTGCTTAACTCCACCCTCAGGTCCCAGTAATCCACTCTTCAATAATCATCGGATTTGTGGTTCTGGAACACTGATGGTCTGGAGTGGGGGTTGGAGTCCACACACCCATAATCCATTTAGTACCACCTTTCCCCCTAACACATGCACTTACCCCAATATCAGAGGAATGCAGAAAGAAGGTATAGCAGCAAAGATATTGAGTGAGGTTACACATATTCAGACTAGTATCTGTGAACTAACTAGTAGGTATTGATTGGTCTGTATAGCATTTAAAACTTTAAAAATAAAACTTAAAACTTATTTCATAAGTACATTTTAATGTTTATTATACAAATTCACATTTTTAGCTTCATTCAAAAGCAGGCAATCTGTCAATACTGGGTCTGTATTTTCATATATAAGTAATTGGCTAGAACTAAGAAAATAAGGATGCCTTCTATTCTTCTTGTCTTCTACCTAGCCCAATTACTTTATCTGCCTGACTCTTGTGAGTAATTCAACCTTAGATGATAGGAAAACTGGGCTTCATCTTCCTTGGGGGCAAGTAGCCAAAGCAAAGTCAATGTATAAAACCAGTTGCAAAGGCAGTAGCAGAAGGGAACCTATGTCAACTTTTATTTGATCTCTTCTAGAGGAATTGTCCAGTGGGTCATATCAATAGGCACTTTGGTGAAAGTGGAATCAGAACAAGAAAATGGTTCATGTGAGAAAAGGAAAGGAAAGGAGAGGAGAGGAGAGAAGGGAGGGAGGGGAGGGGAGGAGAGGGGAGAGGAGACAGGAGGGGAGAGGAGAGAGGAAAGGAGAGGAGAGGGGAGAGGGGAGAGGAAAGGAGAGGAGAGGAGGGGGGAGAAGGGAGAGGAAGAAGAGAAGAGGAGGGGG
>JAGFMF010011655.1:1619556-1655811 GCA_019455555.1 Galemys pyrenaicus | reverse complement strand
TCTCTGTGGTGAATCCTCTCACCCCCCCACACCTCTGGCCTGTACCCCAGTGCTTGTATGCATAAATAAATAAATCTTTAAAAAAAAAAAAAAAGAAAGGATGGTGGAACCCCCTGAGGGCATTTCAGATACAGTTATGTTATCTTCCAAGAAGATTCCATATTTATGTTATCTTAGCAGGGACCAAACTTCTTAAAGATCATAATATTTCTTTAGATATATTAATACCCAAGCTTATGCTCAAGTCTTGATCTTGAATGAAATAAATTTTACTTTCTTAGCTCATGACACCACTCATTATAATAACATTTTAACAAATCGTTGCTGGATGTTGTTGCCAACCAGCATGTAAATTGTCAAAGGATTCCCATAAACTAGTCAAAGTAAGTGTTGCTTCTTTCCATTTCAAGACTAGAAGAAACTGAGAGTGAAGTACTTTATCCAAGATCACATGAGAATTTGAACCCAGATCTATGTGATTCCAAAGCCCATCATTATCAGGATTTGGATTTCATATAGCTTTGCTTTCATCCTGAATTGTCAAGACTTTTGGTTGCAACAATAGAAGTCTACTTCCCCTTACAACAACAAAAGGAAATATAATGACAAATGAAACTAAATCGAAACAGTAAGTTTCTTCCTGATAGTTATGACTAGGACTGGAGAGCTAGATGATGTCAGGGTTTGCATTTGTCTGTTTTGTCTCTACTTTCGTCTGAAGCCAGTTTCATTTTCTTCCATGGTAGTCTGACTCTTCACACTGGAGGGAGTGAGGGAGAAGCTGGTTTTCTAACAGGCAACCTTTGATTTAGTGACTTTGAAGAATCTCTTGGTATTCACAGCAATGAAATCCTGGAAAGACTCTTAGTAGTTCTGTTTTAAAGGTCAAGGACCCATCTCTGCACCAATTGCTATGTCCAGAAATAGTTAAGACTCCAAACTGAGTGCTGTAAACCCCCTTTTGTGAAACTGATAGTGTCTGTTAACATAAGAAGGGAAGTAGACAAAAGTAATAACTACTATGCTTCTATTTATACTAATTTTCAATTATACAATTCAGTTTTATAATGAATTTGCCACTTTTATCGTAAAGTAAAAAATCACAAAGCAAAACGTATCTAGTATTCAAAGGATGATCTTCATGTTCTAGTTCAAAGTTGTTGAAGGGCACTTCACTGCTTGCTCCATTAACCATTTTAGAGCCTTTCTAGAGGGTGATTTACTGGTTCATTAGGTCACAAATTACAGACATCATTTATGTAACTTTCAACTGAATAGAGAAAAGTCTTAATTTGGATATTTCCAGTAAGCCAAGGTTAAAATGAAGAAAAAGATTAGATGAATGAAGAAGGACCTACTTTTGAGAAGTCAAAATTGGGAGAATCTCACTGATTTGATGAGTGGGAGGAAGATTCTCAGAGATGGTAGGAGAGTATTGTTGAAAAGAGAAAAGAGAAAGTCTGTGAGTTAGAACAAAATTCCAAGGAATTTTGAGCTACCATGAAATGACTTAAAAATAGAATAAATTAATGTACTCTCAGTTGGCAAGTTTGAGTCCTTCCCACTCTTTTCTACAACTCTGTAGGATGAAGACATGTGAATAAGATTAAAGAAAATTAAGAAGCTGTATTTTATTTGCATGTGTAAATGGGTTAAATTGCAATATTGCTGCTATAAGATCAAATTTACATTTTAGAGAGATAATTTAGGCTGTGGTTTTAAGAATGTACTGGAAGCAATGCGGGGAATGACAGGGAGATTATTTAGGAGTGTTGTGATAATCAGACAAGAGCTGATGGTGGTATGTACCAAGAGAAAAATAGTAGAAAGTAGAGAGTACTGAGTAGCGGTTATATTTATATATCTGAGAAATAGAGGAATAGTAAAACTTTGTGACTGATTGGAGATGGGGGTGAGGGAAGACAGGATTGAATGATTGGTACCATCCTCTAAGAGTCTGGTTTGGGCATATGAATGGATAAAAATGCCACTTATTATGGTAAAGAACCAGAAGGAAGAAAAAATTTTGGCAGGGTTGGGGAGATTCTGACTTTTGGACATTTTGAGATGGGAAGTTTGCAGTTATCATCTCTCTCTCTCTCTCTCTCTCTCTCTCTCTGTCTCTCTTTATCTATCTATCTATCTTGAATGATCTTGTCAAATCCCTTTTGAACCTTCGGTTTTTTTTTTTTTCTTCACTCCTTCCTTTGTTTTTTTTAAGTGGGTTTTAAAAAATAGCTTTTCTTCTACCACCATAATTCATATTTCCATCACCGCACATGTGGAGTGTTGACTAATCTTGTGTACGTCTAGTATTCATTCTATGCACAGTTGTATTAATCTACACAAGGGTGGTTTTGGTGTGTCGGTTTCCATTTTTAAACTTTTCACTGCTTTCCTGTTGCCAACATAATACTTTCAAGATTGCTTACAGATTGTCTCCTAACTATTACAACCATATCCTACTTTCCCCTGAGATTTCATCTCAGTTAGGTCAAATTGGAACTTTGAATACAGTATACTCCTTCCTGTTTCTGCAGCTGTGTTCTTTTTGTCCCTCTATGGCCTGATCTTGCCTTTTCTCTCTACGCACTCAACCTGTTAAACCCAGCTCTCAAAGCCCAGATCATCCCTGGAGACCATCAGTTCCTTACTTTCCAGCTCAATCTGAAGCTTTCTTCTCCAGAAGTCCTTGAGTTGCTGTCTGTGCCCCTCCCATTGGCGCTCATTTCCATATTGCATTGTTTTGCAATTTCGTGTTCATTTAATCTTACTCTGCAAGACTGAGAACAAAGATCAGGTATCATACTACTTTTGTATTCTCCAGAGCACCTAGCATAGTTCTTTGTACAAAATAGGCACTCGGTAAGTATTTGTCAACTTGAAATACTAAGGTACATTTTTTTCTTTCCCACTAGGCTTATCTTTGCCTGAGTAAATGAAGTTGATATGTGAAAGCAATCGAGATTAAACAGGTAAAGTGGAAGAATAAACAGGAGGCAGAGAAGATTTTAATTTAACTTTATGTGATATTAAAAATCATCTTTGTTAAATCTGCTGTTCGAGCTTTAAAAATACTCAAAGTTCTCCCCTTTCATCCTTACAGCAACTTAATGTATACTTATGTAGTAAAAGGTAGACAGGTGCTAAATTATAGGATAATTATTTTTTAAATATTTGACAAAAAATTGTTTTAATCAAAAAGTTGTGAATTTTTTTGAAGCACCTTTATGTCAAAGCTCATTACATCTAAATTTTAGTGTAGGTTGCATATTTTTACTCTAAACTGATTTTGGATAAAAAAAAAAACCCTTTCTTTTAAAAAAAGAATCAGTAATAAGTAAATATGGTACTTAGCTCAAGTTTGTTGACATAGATAGTAATTGAATTTGTTATAAATCTAAGCCTTTAATATAAATAGCCGTTTGGACTTAGAATTACCAATAATCACACTAATTGTCTCAGTGTGAACATTTTCCATGAAAAAAAGTTTTTTAAATACGGATTTATAAAAGTCAACTTGAAGTGTATTTAAGTCAACAGAAACTGTTCTAGGTAAATGAGGTTAACCTTCATGGTCACTGACACACAATAATAATCTTGTTTCTCTCAGCATTTTATTCTTTAAGTAACTAAGTGACTCATAAGTTCAGAAAAATATTTTCTGGTACAGGTAAGTCTGAGCTTAGGATGAAATATTCTGAATATTTCTTCTCCTCTTCAGATGAGTATTTCAAAAATAACAGCTCCTTCCTGGAAGGTGTAATTGGCTTTTGGTTAGGAATTTCTAAAAATGATTGTCCTTTTGTGGAATGTATTTTAGGACAAACTAGAATATGCTTTTTCCTTTCTCCATCCATCAGAATTCTACCAATTACTTTAGGGTTTATTCAAATGCCATTTATTTTATATAACCTTTCTTTCTTTTTAGGCAAGATCACCCACTGCACCTCTTTTGGGGTGAGGGATAACATCTCTTCTAACATTTGTTTCAATTTACTGGGTCCCATAGTTGATGGGTATATTTGCTTTCACCCCATGGAAACTATAATTTGTTCAACTTTGTATTTCCCTTTTTACCTTAAAATAGTATTTTATATGTGCTTAGTGATCAGTAAGTGACTGGTATAGGGTAATGGGTGCTTTAGTGGTGATATCATGTGGTAACAAACATCTGAGGTGTTTCCCTAGCTTACATACAATGTTGTAAAATAACATTGCCACAGAAAAAAACAATAAAAAATCAAAATAAATATATAAACTTTGCTCTAAAAAAATCTGTCAAAATAAAGCATGATTGTGGTTAAAAACAATATGCTACAAGTGTTTATAATGAAAACAAAACAAAACAGTTGTTCCTTTCCTTACTTTTACCTATTAATTTTGCTTACTAGAAAGAGCTACACTTAATTTTTAATTGCTTTTGTTTCAGTTCTTCTAATGGTTACCTTCATTTCACTAAAAATAATATACTCAGATGCCTGACTCTTTTTTATTTTAGACATTTTGTATTGATTTCTGTGATAAGAAAAGCTTGTTATGGGAGATGCCTGCTTTGGAAGATAAGCATTTTAACTTGCATTTATTTTAAAATAAGGATTTTTAAAACTCTGTCTGCTTTCTTTATTTTTCTGTCTGCTTTCATCTCTTGTTTAAGGTGCTTTTCTTTTTCAAAGATTGTATCCTGTTTCTCGAATACAGGAACTGCACCAGGGGTTAAATTGTAGGAACCCATTTGCTGGGTTCCTTCTAGGAGCCTTCTCTTCTCTGGCTGCTATCACGACACTTGCTTTTCCTACAGCTGTCATACCTGGCATTTTGAGACTTACCCCCTTTTGTTCTACTTCATTGAACATGCAGCTTTCTGAATCTCATATCTTCTTGCTTCCTGGTTTTTCATCCACATTTTATGGGAATGTATTTTCCAGAAACTTCCTAGTAAAGGATCTGTGAGAGGGAAATATTTTTAATTCTTGATTTTTATTTGATATATAAATTTAGTTGTATTGTGTATTGAAAACCAACTTCCCTTAGAATACTGAAAGTAATGTCTCACTTTCTTCTTGTGTCCCATTCTAAAATGAGATATGACAGCAATATATTTGATCCAAATATCTAAGATTGTGTCACCATGGTTTAGATTTTCTCTTACATCTAAAAGAGTGGAATGAAAACCTTTCTGATACTTTATTTGCATTAAGTTTGCTATTGATTCATGTTTTGGCCAAAGATAAGTCACTTCTCTTTTTCTCTGTATTTACCAAGTGGAATTTATAATCTCTCCTGAGAGTTATTTTGTGAACTCATTGACTATTGAGAAGAATTTAAAGACAGAAGTTTCCTATGTTCAAACAAATCATCTGAAAGAGCATCAGGTTGTGAACTCCATTTTCATAGAGGGAAGGAGTCAGTCTTCCCCAGTCGCGCTCACAAAGTCATTCTCCTGGGAGAATGTCACTCTAAGGAAATGGTGAATCTTCATACGGGTTCCCTTTTGGGGAAGGAATTGCATTTCTCTCTCATGTTTGCCCATTGATTCTTGAAAAGGGGTTTCGTGACTAGAACTACCAGTCAGAAACACTGATTCTTTACTTAGTAACTCCCCAGCATTTCCATTTTCAGAAACGTTTCCTTAGGAGCAGATAGGGCCAGGTTGCTTAGTGGCTGGGTGCCCAATACTTGCTTAATACTCTACCTGGTGGGATGTGCTTACTAGGAATTTTTCAGTGAATGGGTAAGTGGGCCTGAGAAATGCTGGGTGATTTCTTTCCAAGGCTGAGCTCACTTTCTTCAGGGAAATCACATGTTTCTACATGTAGCTTTGAGCATGCTTTCATTATTCATCTTGATTTCCTCATTGGCAAATAGGGTTATCTACAATGACTTGATCAAATGGTCACTGTGGCTTTCTCAAACAAGGAGCCTCAGAAAATTAAAACTTCATTTGTACTTATTTGTCAGTATTATTATCTGTTTTCATGGCTGGGGCACACACACAGAGACACATACACAGTTACTGGTGTGAGGCCTCATTCCTTTGCCAGCTTTAGTATCTATGATTGTGTTCCAGATTCTATGTGGTTCAAATTGATAATGAATTACAGGCTTAAAATTCTATGCTATGAGATGACTCATTATGCATAGGCATACTTCTGTCATCCAAGTGGGCTTCTTTTAATTAAAGGACTGAGAAATATTTAGAATGTAGATTTATTAGTTTAAATTGTGGGAAAACTATCCTTCCCTTGTTAAAACCCGAGTTATGTTGTACTTGGGGTCGATCACATTTTTTTTCCCCAGTGAGTCCCTTTCCCTTTTTCCGTTTTGTACTGGTTGTTGGTTTGATGTTGTTGACATTTTAAAACTAAACAATCCTAAATTTTAAGTTACCTCGGACCCTGGGTTCCTTCAGATTCTAATCCCATCGAGGAGGTTTGGCAACAAATAAAACTTGGGTGTGATATCTCAAACCTCAGGAAACCTCAGGTGTATCCTGGAGACTAAATTCTTTGCCACTCCTTCTCTGGTTTTTTCTTCTATTTCTACCACAGTCCTTTTTATTCTCTTGTCTTTCTTTTCCTTCAAACTGCAGGACTGGTGGCTTTTAAATGTATTTAAACCTGGAGGAATAAAGACACTTTGTAGTTCCTGGGGCTAATGTCCTGTCTGTGAATTGAGACCCGGTCATTGCTGCTTTCAACCCTGTCTGGTTTTTCATGGTAAAGGTATTCTGTGTTGAATAAAGGGTGCCCTGCGGGAAATCTAAGAACCACTGCATCTTAGGAGTCCTGGGGTTGTGAGAAATGAAGTGATTGATCATATAAACTGGTTCGCAAAAAAGATAGCAAGAGTCTTAAATTATGTATTTGTTCATGAAAAGGGTAAAGGGTTCTGAGCCACATTTGGCCCCTTAATTCCACACATACGCCTCTCATTGAAGCTAGCAGCTACCATGGTATCTCAATAGAAGTCTTTAGAGAACATACAGAAAGTGTTGATAGTTCATATTATATCACACTGTAACTTAGGCGCTTGGCAGGGAAGCAAACTTTTCCTTTAGAAAAAAATTAATATTTGCTTGATTCTCTGATAAAAGGAATACTACAAAAGACTATTGCAAAACCTTGAAAGTTTGGCAGGATATCCCACGTGGGCGGAAAATGTTCTGATGCCAAATTGGAATTGCTCATGAAAATGTAACATAAAAATGCATTTAAATAAAGGATTTCAATCATGGAAAAATTACATATATAAATGTATAAAATAACAAAGTTTATGGACTTTACCAGTACATATTATATAAACGTGATGACATAATCTGATGTTATGAAATGACAAGCTTCTGATATCAGAGATAATTGGAATCTCTTTACTATACTGATTTTAATTTTTATCAGATTCATACTGTGTTTGGATTTCTATCTATTGGGTGTTAATATGTTCCTTACCCCTGTTCCATCTCCACGAGAAATGTACTTTTCTGAAAAAGAAAAGCTACCTAAAGCTAGAAGACCTCTTAGACTTATCTTTGTTCTTATTGGCCCTATGAAACATTTAAGCATGGGAGGTCCCAACTGAAGAGGCAAAATTTCTCTCTTTACTCCATTATTCTTTAAACTCTTATTTTTACCTGATTTCCTTGTGTTTCTCTTATGTCTTATAAAAACTTCAGCACTAGAATACTTTCTCCTCGTGCCACATGATAAATTGGTGGGACAAGGGAGGGTGAACAGGATTGTAAAAGGCTAGTTGTAAAAGATTTAGTGCTTTCAATTAATAATTAATTTTGGTTTATTGTTTTTCAGTTGAGGGGCATATATTGAAGTGTATTTCCTAAGTATCATTCCATAAGTATCTCTCTTACCCCCATGACTATCCTTTCTACAGAATACAACTAAAATGAGCAATGTGGCTACAGGAATTCCCTCTGAAGGAAAAATAACTAACATAAATCATTGTTTTTACCCTATGGCATAGATCCTGGGGCTGTGTGTATTAATGATATTTCTTTGTTAGAAGAAAAGGCAATAGGCATATAGTCAGTTTCCCCTAAATTAGAGGAACTGTGTTGTTGTTAAGTTAAGGAATGGAAAGGAAAGACTTCAAAGCAGGTTGGGAATTGTTCCAAACAAAGACTATATTATAGTTCAGCAGGAGTGGGAGAAAAAGCTGATTAACTTTCCTGAGTAGTTGTTAATGAGTAATCAATGAAGCATTTATTGTCTTTCTTATATTCCCAAAAGTGAAGTAAGAAATGTATCAGTGATGTTTCTGACATGGTATTTTGCCTTAAAGGAACTTATGATCTGGTTAGGTGATAATGTGTTTTACATATCACATGAAAGCACTATATTCTTTAGAACTGTCAGAAATGCTTAAAGAATCATAGTTGGTTCCTAATGAAAATGTTATCTTATGAAGATGAGTCTGTTAGTACGCAATAGGATGTAATAGAATAGGGAGGTATTGGAGGTTGATGGACTTGCTAGAAGTCTTAAAAATTTTTTTGAGATGAAATTGATTTTATAGCATAAAATCAGGCATTTTAAAGTGAACAATTGAACTCTTTAACATCTAGTTGCAAAGCGTTTCTGTCATCCCAAAGCCAAATCCCTTGCCTATTAAGAACAGTTTTCTACCATTCCTTCCTTTTTCTACCCTTGGCAATCACCAGTGTGTAGTCTGTCTCTAATAATTTATTGATTCTGGATATTTCAAAAAATGAAATCATATAATTTGTGATCTTTTATGTCTGATTTCTTTCATTTAGCATAATGTTTGCAAGGTGTATCGATAAGTATCACGTATCATTTCTTTTCATGGCTGAATATTCTAGGAGTCTATTTCTGAGTAATGTAGAAATAAGTGACTAAAATGGTTATTGTCAAATGTGTGTGTGTTTTTTTTTTTTAGGACTGTCTTTACTTATTTTTAATATATTTTATTTATGCATACAAGAGCTGGGGTACAGGCCAGAGGCACGGGGATGGGGGTGGATGGTGAGAGGATTCACCAGAGACAGAGTGGGGAGCAGAACAGGCAGATGGGCCGAAATACACTGCTGAGGGGAGCAGCAGAGGAGGCAGGAGAGGTCTGCCACGCCATGTGGGTCTCCTCCCTGGCCGGGGATTGAACTCACGCTTTAGTGGCTGTGGAAGCGTTCAACCCCTTGCCCCACCAGCAGGGACCTGTAAAATGTGTTTTAAAGCAGTGGTCATTAAAATCTATAATTGGGTCTCCCTGATTGCACAGGGGTTAAAATCTCAGCACTATCAAGCTATCGCCAGCTACATGAGTTTGCCAGTGGCATGAATTCGATCCCTGACCAAGAAGCTGACCACATGGTGCAGCAGACCTCTCCTGTCTCTCCTGCTGCCCCCCTTAGCAATGTTGTTCCACCTGTTCTGCTCTCTACTATGTCTCTGGTGAATCCTCTTGCCCCCTGCACTTCTGGCCTATACCCCAGTTCTTGTATGCATAAATAAATAAAATAAATCTTTTAAAAAATCTGTAATTATATATTATATATATGAAAGAACATGCTGAGATAGTTACTCTGTGCAAATGAAGGTATTACCTCATTGATTAAAGTAGAGTAGTTAAAGGGAGATCAATTTTAGGGAATAAGACTTGTAATAAGTAGAGCTATCCCAATAAGACCGGAAAAATCAGGAAAGAACCTAAAGTTGAGGTCTATAGAGTAAAAAAATAACAACCAACAGTTATTCTGTAAGTTTAAGTTGAGAGTGGTAAGTTAGAAAATAGCCTAGGAATAGGAATTGCATACTTTACAGAATGACAAGGATTTATTTTATTTTGGCAAAGTGTTTGATTGTAACTGGGACAAAGTTGAAATGTGGAGATGAGGATTTATGGAGAAAAGAAGACTCACGGAAGAAGTATTGTACATACCAGCTAGTGTGGCAGTGGGAATACATGATGATGAGAAGTTCAGCAGTGTTTCAATTATGTTAGATGCCAACTTTGCAAAGTTCAGAAAGTTGGGTTGAGATGTAGAAAGGCTATATTGATTCAGTATAATTTAGTTTCTGAATTACTAACATTCTGCTTAAACAAACAATTTTTCTGAGCTAAGGGATGATTAAATGAGATAACATTTGTGAAGGTGAAAGGGAATTACATATATATGTAATGAGAGAGAGGCAGATAATTATACATATACACACATATATATACACTTATGTATATAAAATGAAAGGGAGAGGGACAGAGAGAGGTAGGGCAGGCAAAGAAGATGCTGAAAACTATGCTTTGGGGAAGGTAAATTACCCTTGGAAAAAAAGTGAGCAGAGTCAATTATTAATTTGTTGTAATTCATTTATTTACTTTACCATGTCTTTTTCTACAAGGAATTATGAAGATAATTTTCAAAGATGCATATCATGAAAAATGGATTTACAAGGATAGTTTATAAAACTACATATATTGTAAGATCAAAATAAGTGAAAATCAGTTGTTAGGAAAACTCACGTTAAGAATTCTCAAATGAGAGCATAAACTGAGTGCTGTGCATTTTATACTCTTACTATGGACAGTCTATAAATTCAACCTTGAGGGGCCTCCCCGGTGGCGCAGTGGGTTAAGCAACACACTATGAAGCAAACCGCAGCCACTGCAGCACGAGTTCGATCCCTGCTGCCGGACAGGGAGGGGACCCACATGGCGCGGCAGACCTCTCCTGCTGTGCCCGCTGCTCCCCTCAGCAGTGTACTTCYGTTGATCTGCCTGTTCTGCTCCCTGCTCTCTGTGGTGAATCCTCTCACCCCCCCACACCTCTGGCCTGTACCCCAGTGCTTGTACGCATAAATAAATAAATCTTTAAAAAAAAAATAAATTCAACCTTGAAATTTTAGATAGTTTTTTTTTTTCTTTTAGTTTTTTTTTTCTATAGCAGCACCTAAGAGGAATTATCCAGCCAGTCACAGCCTGACAGAGGGAAGCTGGAGAGGAGGCTGATATGGTAGTAAACTACAGATACTAAAAGGTTTTCTTCTGATGAATATTCCACTTTATTGCTGCAAGCACATATTGCTGTCATATCTGTTAATAGCTTGTGTAAAACTGTTAAGTTTGCTTGGGGGGGGGCGTGTTTAAGTAGTAAAGATTTTGTGAAACTTTCCTGCTGTTGCTTTACTGCTTTGATTCTCATTGTGTGTTTTTGAAACCTGCATATTAAAGTCGTTTGACTAAACATTGGAGAAAAGGCAGGTGTGCTGGGTGGTGAAGGACGATGGAGATTACATTTTTGTTCCCAGGATGAGCTGGTTTGCAGAGAGAAGCTTTGTAGGGGTCAGAAGGAGGAGATTGGACATTTTAGTACTGTCTGGATTGGATCTTTAGTTTGGCATCACTATTTCATTCGAACTACATTGCAGGAATATTAGACACACCCATATTTAAATATGAACACACTTCAAAAATACATTTCTAAGCCAACTATACATAATGTTTTGATTATCTGATCTTGTCAGTCACCCACGTCTTAGTTCTATTCCATTAGCAGTAGCATGATAGTCAGCATTAACTCACCAAAAAGGTAGCTCTATATTTATACAGTTTAAAACATTTTTAAAGTGTTTAGGGTAACTGCTACGGTCTGAATGTATTTCCCCAAATTTGTGTATGGAAACCCAGCTGTTTAGGTGATGGTTTGGGGGAGGTAGAGGCCTTTGGGAAGTAATTATGTGATAAGGAGGAAACCCTCAAGAATAGAATTAGTCCTCTTATAACAGAAGCCTCTGTGGGCCTCCCTGGTGGCGCAGTGGGTTAAGCAACGCACTATGAAGCGGACAGCAGCCACTGCAGCACGAGTTCGATCCCTGCCTCCGGCCAGGTGGGGGACCCACATGGTGCGGCAGACCTCTCCTGCTGTGCCCGCTGCTCCCCTCAGCAGTGTACTTCCGTTGATCTGCCTGTTCTGCTCCCTGCTCTCTGTGGTGAATCCTCTCACCCCCCACACCTCTGGCCTGTACCCCAGTGCTTGTGTGCATAAATAAATAAATCTTAAAAAAAAAAAAAAAAAAAAAAAGAAGCCTCTGAGAGCTTTCTTGCCCCTTTCTGCCATATGAAGATATAAGGGCCCTTACTGACCATGCCAGCACCCTGCTCTTTCACCTTCAGAGCTGAGAAATAAATGTCTATTGTTTATGAATACACCACCCAGTGTGCAACATATATATATTTTTAATAACAGCCTAATTAGATAAAGACAGTATTCATACTCTACCTTTATGACTCTCACAAAAACATGCACTCAAGTGGAGCAGGAATTTTCATCTTTTTTATAAGTGAAGACACATCTCCAGAGTGTTTAATTTAGTCCTAGGTTCATATTTCTGGGAAATAGTAAGGCAGAATGAAATCTTTGTGCTCTGCTTTTCCATGAGAAACTTATAGGATCCTGAAGAAGAAAAGATATTAGTAATAAAAATTGGTAAAAACTGAATAAAATCTGTAGTTGAGTTATCATAATGTACTAATGTTGGTTCTTAATTTTAACAAATGTTCCATAGTTATGAATCTAGAAACAAAGAGGACAATGTGAACAATAACTATTTTAGGAATGCCTGAATTCTATAGGAGGCATAAAAATTTTAGAAGAAGATACTGAATAATTGGTCAGAGAATTACGGGGGGAAGTGGGAATAATATTACCTAAAAACATGAGGTTAAAAAGAAGTGAAGCAGTGGTGTCAGATGCCGTATCCCACTGGCTTTGACTCTATAGCTAAACTCATACCTTGCTCTCCAAAGCTGCTATTCCTTTGGGAGTCTCTAGTTTTAAGAATGGAACTGCTACTGACAAACTGCTAAGTCAGATACCAGAACTGAATTCTCTACCTGAGCTCTCTATTTCATCAGTCACCATGGACTGGGATGCCATTACTGAGTATCTGTTCCCTATTTTCTTTTAATTCTCTTTTTTTAAAGGTTTATTTAGGGCCTCCCTGGTGGCACAGTGGGTTAAACAACACACTATGAAGCAAACCACAGCCACTGCAGCATGAATTCGATCCCTGCTGCCGGCAGGGAGGGGACCCACATGGCGCAGACCTCTCCTGCCTTGCCCACTGCTCCCCTTAGCAGTGTGTTTCAGTCAGTCTGCCTGTTCTGCTCCCCGCTCTGTCTCTGGTGAATCCTCTCACCTCCCTGGACTCTGGCCTGTACCCCAGCTCTTGTATGCATAAATAAATAAAGCTTTAAAAAAAAAAAGGTTTATTTATTTATTTTGCATACAAGATCTGGGGTGTAGGCCAGAGGGATGTGGAGAAGTGCGAGGATTCACTAGAGACAGAGTGGGGAGCAGGATAGGTAGATTGACTGAAATACCACCTATTAGCAGTGTATGCTGAGGGGAGCAACAGTGAGGCAGGAGAGGTCTGCTGCACCATATGTGGGTTAGCTCCCTGGCTGGTGATTGAAGTAAGGCATTCCCTGTGATAGTGCTGAGACTTAACCTGTAGGCCACAAGGGAGGCCCCTCTTCTGTATTTTCTTTACTAAGTTCAGGCCTCGGCATATCTCCCCCTGAACTAGCTACAGTAGTAATCTGTCTGGTCCCTCAGCTTCCTCTGCCTGTCCTGTAAAAATGATTCTGTAAGATCATTTTTTCCCCTTTTCTTTTTTCATTTAGAATTTTTACAGATAAAGTCCAAGAGAAGAGAATAGCAATCATCTGTATTCTAATGACCCAGAATTAATCACTGTTGACACAATGCTTATTTGGTGCCAATTTTTCTTTTGAAAGAAAAATCATTCCTTTGTTTTTTAAAAATAAAATGATCTACATTCCATGTTAAGTATTGAAACAAGATAAAAAGAATTACAAAGATGAAAGTTTAGAAATCACCTCATCTCATGTTGCAGAAAATTATTGTCACTAAAATAGCAGGCAACATTCTCAATGCACAGGGTGATCTTTCTAAATGAGAACTTAATCAGCATCATTCTCATTCTTAAAATGCTTTAATATTTCAATCTAATCATGAGGAAAACAGGCAAACCCAAACTGAGAGGCATTTACAGAACAGTGCTCAAATAAGTTTACTTCTCCAAAGCTGTACTTCCCTTGACACACACATGTCTCATCTCCTTATCTGGCTAAGTCCTATTAATTCTTTAGTAACTATTTTATTAAAATATTCTCTCATCTAACCAAACCCTCTGTTTCTTCATGTCTCTCTCACGCTACTAGTTTTGACTCTCCTGGGAGGAGAGGTTGCTTTGTTTTCACAATTAAGAGCCACTTGCCCTCGGTTTGAATTTGGCTCTACCTTTTCATAGCTGTGTGACCATAGGCCAGCAGCTTGGCCTCTCTGAACCTGTTTCCTTATCAACGGTTCTGAGAATTCAAAAAGTTATAGTAAGCAAAGTGCTTAGAACATCATTTGGAAAAAGAGTCAGGTTCGGAAATAGCTTGAAGAAGTCCTATGATCTGTTCCTTGCTTTGTAGCCTTGACACAAATATAATTAAGGCAGCATATATGCACCACTGGGTTTCTAGTAGCCAACACAAATATTTGTTGAAAAACTGTTGTTTCCTTGGTCTAGAATGCACCTTCACTCTCCTCTCCTCTTCTCAATGTTGTCACTCAGTGCATGCTCTTTGTTCCCACCTCAGCTCAGGTTCAATGCTACCCAAAGCCACCCCTGATCATGACATTCCTTTTGGAAATAGAGATTCCTTTTCTGGCTCCTCTAGTTCCAATTGTTTCCACTTGATTAGAACTTCCTTTTTCTCCCATTAGACTGACATCCCTGTGAGCAGTATAAACTCAGAAAAAAGCTCCCAAAGGTGTAAAATAAATAAATAATTAAATCATTGGATTCGTGTCTGGGATCACTATGTTATTGTGAGGATCAAATACTAAATTCTCAGGAATTTTCCTACCTAAAAATGTCAACTGGAATTTTTTTCAGGAATAGGGAAAGAATTGAGATTCTCTGATAACAATACTGGCTGTTAGTAAAGATTTAGAACTCAGTGATATCGGACTTTTTAGCATAGGAAAATGGAACAGTATTTGACAACCTTTAGGTGAAATGTGGATGGCCAATAAGGCTAGGAAATTTAAGAGGCATGTGCTCCCATTACGTGTATTTGAGTAAAAGTGACCTGAAAACAGATACAGTAAGCTTCTCAAGGACCTCATTTTAAATACCTCAAGACATTGTGTACGATGTTTGTACATAGTAAATGCTTAGCATGTGCCTAGTAGGTGAACAGAAACAGGCATCATAGAAGATTAGAGGAAGGAAGGTTCTTAAAATCTACTCTGCCTTAGTGATGAGTGAAACAGTAATACTTAGAAGGCTTCAAAATGAAAGAAGAAAATTTTCATGTCTCAAGGATATTATATAAAAGTAACTGGGGCTACTCTAAGCCAGGATTAGGGTTCATTTTCAAAGTTAAGTGAGAACTTCAATTGTAGTTAGTGGGTTTTATTTGCCATAAATGGAGACTTTTTTTAAAAAAGATTTTATTTATCTATGCATATAAGAGCTGGATGGAACTCACACAGCAGTGGCTGACGAAGCTCCACAGTGCTGCACTCAACCTCTCATGCCACCAGGTAGGCCCGAGACTGGTATTTTTATATTCTGAGAACCTCATACCTCTTCCACTGAAATTTTTGTATTGCTGTTTGAGATCAGAAAGCAAGATTCAGCTCATATCGTTTCCAGTTGTGGTAATTTCTTAACATCCTATGGGAAACCTACTATTGGTTAGTTCTAAATAGATGATTGGCCTATTGGGATTATCACAGTGTGACTCTTCCTGCCTATGGGACAGTTTTGGGTTGACTTGTGACTTACGTGTTTTTTTTCACTCAAGAGTAGAGAATATGATTCAAGGCATATGACCAAGTAAGGCCTAAGCAATTTTGAATCATTTGAATTTGGTGAGTACTTCTAGCATAAAGTGTCTAAATTTAGAAAAAGATGAAGCAATACATAAACCATTTTTGGTCCCTGTGTATACCAAAGGAGGATTAAAAGAATAACTAGATAATTGACTTATTAGTAATATGAACTTGTTTTATAATTGTCTTTTTTGAGTAGAACTGCTTTTGTTTTATGCTTTTTAAAATGTGTTTCCAAGTGGGAAAGAGTAGCTTATAGCAATTGGCACACCTCCCTTTAATAACTAGAAGAGTTAGATAAAATGTGTAAATCATCTCTTTGAAGGCATCTGATTGCTACTGAGGAAGTGAGCACAGACGAACTAATAAGACTTTGGGGAAAGGAGAAGCTGAGAGGTGCCATCATTTTTACACCACTTTTAGGCATTTGTTAATTTGAACAGAGGCAAAAGACTGACTTTGCACGGGTAGAGAGTGGGTATGGACAAGATCCCAGAGTTTTAAAAAGAGACCTGGTGTGCCTCGATTAGGCAGTATTTTTTCCTTAACACGCTTACGTACTGTGGGGTGGGGAAGTATGCAATAGGAGTAATGTGTAAATCCATGGAGAAACCCTCTGAAAAACTGAACTGAGTTTTGGGTCTGACAAGGCATAGAGTTCATGACCCACCAGGGAGAAAGACCCTAGAAAATATAGGAATTTTTCAAGAACACTGAATGAACAAGAGTTCAAGCGTTCTCAAGGAAAGGCAGATCCAAATGCTTTAAATGTTGGTCAGCCTGGAATTTGGGCTCACATCTTTTTTAGAAAGTCAAAGATGCAAACACATTTTAAAGAGAAGACCATCCTAGCTCTACAGGGGAAGTGAACCAAGTCTGTTCCACCTATAGGCACAACATTTTAGTGATTCTAAATAAGGGGTATTGTATTTAAATTTACCCTAATATGTGTAAAGTTCTTACTCTTGGCATTTTAAGGGAAAAGTTCAGATTCAGTCTTTTGGGTGCTGTAACCTATATTGAAGATACAAAGGGTAAGGGTTAAGGCTAGAATTATGCTTGAGTAAAAGTGTTTTTTGAGGAAATTAAATAAATAAACTATTTCTGGCAGACACCACATAATCAGCACAGAAACCTTGGTCTTTATTTTTTTTCCATCCAGTTTCTGAAGGAGCAAATAGTTGATTGAAACTTTGGTGCACTCCAGATTTGCAGTGGAGCAATAATGTTTATGTCACAAATGCCAGCTCAGCATAGTGCTAGGCATCTATTTGTGTGCCACACACATCATCAAAAGGTGGGCTACAGAGTGAAGGTGTTGTAGTTGTCATTTTTGCACTAGCAGGCAACTTCAGCAAAACTAGAGAAAACTTTCTTCCAAAGTGAGATCAATCCAATCACAAATGATTATATTACCCTGAGATTTAAAAACACTTTTCATGAAAAGAGACTGAGCAATTGAAATCTGAGAGTGCCAGCTCTCCCAGCAGGACAAGCAGGAGGCCATATTGAGGTTTAATTTTCTTTTGAATACTTTTAAATGAGAATTTGGATTTACCTGGGAGATTTAAACCTGATTGACAAAGCCCTTGAGGCATTCTCCTCAGCTGCAGAAACTAGAAGAGTTAATTGGGCAAGATAATGGAGTCAATTTTGTTAATTCTTCAAGTAGTACAGTTTCTTTTCTTTTTTAGTCAGTTTGGGAGGTAATTATAAAGCAAGAAAAATCAGATTTACAGATGACAAGTCTTTCCAAGTGATTTAAATACTGTTATGTGATGATTGGGCAGCATAATGAGCCCAAACTTTAGTGCCGCATTGGACTACTAAGGCTGTCTAGGTTCTCTTATAGATTTCTCCTAAAAAATGTTGACAAATTTTGTATTTAATTTGTGTTAAATGAGTATGTGCTATCCTTGAGCATGAAATGGAACCATATGGTAAATGATCAGTTGTCACTATTGAATTTCGGTCACATTATGAAATAGGAAGTTGATCTGTTACAGGGCAACCCTAATATAAAATGGGTTCCCCACACTGGGTTTTTTACCCGCGCGCTCAGAAGACTTAAAAGTCCCAACTCCAGGTACACGTGGCAAAAGTTATTAGCACGTTTTATTTTATGAAAGAAGGGGAATAAAATAGTAATAACGCCAAGAGAAAAAGGGAGGGATACAAATCCACAAATACTCTACCAGATCTAAGCAATGGCGCGTTGAGAGCTGGCTCCGAGTCGAATGAGATGGCTCCGAAGGAAGGGGGTTTGGCTTTTCTGTAAGAGAGTGTGTCTAAGGCTCACCTCGGTTTTATAGCCAGCCTGGCTGCTTAACTTCACTTTCAGGTCCCAGTAATCCACTCTTCGATAATTATTTTATTGGATTTGTGGTTTTGGAACACTGATGGTCTGGAGTGGGGGTTGGAGTTCACACACCCATAATCCATTTAGGACTACCTTTTTTTGGAACACTGATGGTCTGGAGTGGGGGTTGGAGTCCACACACCCATAATCCATTTAGGACCACCTTTCCCCCTAACAGATCTACTTTTCATTTTTATAATTAGAGACATTTTTCATTCATTATAGGCATTGATAGGAGATTTTATGAAAGGATTATAGTTGGTAAAATCTACAGTCTAGTAAAAACAACAGACAAACCACATTATTGGTTCTATATCAGAAGAAGATTAGAAATTATATTATTTGATAATAGCTATCCAAGTTGAAGACCTGCATTCTTTCTGACCCCTTTTGATGGAAATATTTGCACAAATACAGAACATCTTAAGAACAGAGTTCTTTGTTTCTGTGTGGTTTATAATGGCAAAAAATTTCAAAGAACCTACTTGTTGGTAAGTAGGGAATTAGTAAAACATATATTTGTAGTCATACAATTAAATGGTTAGCCCAAAGGATAAATATAAAAAATACCTATCATGCTTATCATTTTCTTGGGTGTCAGTTATATACTAGTCAAATGTTAGTGATAAAGAATACCAAGCAACAGGACACATCAGGTAACGGTTATCACAGATCCAGTATGTGGAGATAGAAAAGAGAAGGTAAACTAGATAATTTAAAATAATTATGCTAGCAAGATATAAAACCAGTTGATGTGACAATCAAGAATGATTGGAGAGACTATTTTAATCAAGGAAGGCCCAGAAAGTGGCATATGTATAAGAGCACTTTCTAGTACACAGAATATACAACAGGTGCAAAAAGAAGACAATCTGGGAAAAAGAAAACATTATTTTCCTTTACTCTCTGACTACCTCAAAATACTACACCCTTCTGTGACTCAAATTCTATTAAAATTTTAGAAAAATTAAAAAAAAATTAAGACAAGTAATACTGCCAGACTCCAGCTATACCAAGGAACATTCTTTTTCTCTCTGGTGCAAAGTTCTCAAATGCTGTATAAGGACATATACATTTGAAATATGACAGCAAACCCAGAATAACTATTCATTAACCCCAAAATTATTGCTTTGGGGTGAACTGGACCTGGAGACCAATGTTCCAGGCAAACAGAAGAGCATCTGTAATCTATCTCAGGTGGCATAGATTTGGTATACTCACAGGTCTTGTGTGGCTGGCACCACCGAAGTGGGTGAGCTCCTCAGGAGATCGATCATAGAGGGTTTTATAAGGGCATGGTGAGGAGTTTAGATTAATCCTACACTCAAGCAGGGGAGTGACATGCTCTGATAAATGATATGAAAAGACCACACTGGCAGTGCCAGTTTGCAGGGGAGAACAGAAGCAGGGAGAAACATCAAGTCAGACCTGCAAGAGTCAAAATGAAAGAAGAGAATGAGTTGGCTCCATAATGTGTAGATTGCCCAAAGTAGATTTACTTGAACTTTCTTTCAGAGGTCATTGTTTAGAGCTAATGCTATATAGGTTGTTGCATACAGTCTCTTAACCTGAAACTCATTTGGGTTTTTACACAGATTTTCTAAAGTCTCATTTTCCTCCTGTGAATTTGGAATACGTAATATCTGCTGTATCTCTTTTAGGGGACCATGGTTTAGATTAAATAAGGTAAAAGCTGAAAGCATTTGCTAAATGCTATAAAAGTTGTTAAGTAAACACCAGGTATTATTGTTATAAATACAGAGAGATTCTAACTGGGAAGCACAATCAGAACTGGGGTTCAGAACTACTTCCTTCTCCAATGTCTTGGGTAACATTGAGTACCTCAGTAACATCTTAGAGGTGTCATTTTCTCTGTAAAGTAGATAAAATGAATCTCATAGGGGCCTCCCTGGTGGCGCAGTGGGTTAAGCAACGCACTATGAAGCAAACCACAGCCACTGAAGCATGAGTTCGATCCCTGCTGCCAGCCGGGGCGGGACCCACACATGGCGTGGCAGACCTCTCCTGCCTCGCCTACTGCTCCCCTCAGCAGTGTGTTTCGGTCAGTCTGCCTGTTCTGCTCCCCACTCTGTCTGGTGAATCCTCTCACCTCCCTGGACTCTGGCCTGTACCCCAGCTCTTGTATGCATAAATAAATAAATCTTAAAAAAAATGAATCTCATAAAGTCATTCAGAGCATAGCAGTGATATGGAGATGAGGGAGTACAAACTAATTAATAGTTGCAAAATAATTGGCTCCTATATAAGTGATAAAAACAATAAAATATTTTCCAAGACATTCTGGCACAGCCAAATTGATTTCATTAAGCGAAGTGTTACCCAGGGATTAAATTTTTCCTGCTTATGGACTAGGCCCTTTGGGGGTTACTTTCCCTGACACTAGGGGAAAGTGCAGAAATTCTAGAGGCTCAGTTTTTAGTAGCTTTAAAGTCTCTTAATTGGTAAATGGGAAGTAACTAGAACCTTCAAGGAATGTAATTCTTTCCTTCACTCTTCAAGAATTACACCTTCAGGGAGGAATGAGAACTTCCTTCCCTCCTTAGGCAAAATTGCTATGACCATAACATATGGTATGAAATATGGGTGTTAAGAGACACCTGTCAATATACTTAATATATTTTTTGATCGTTTTCAATTTGTTACAGGGCAACCTTAATATAAAATGGGTTCCCCACACTGGGTTTTTTATCCACGCGCTTAGAAGACTTAAAAAGTCCCAACTCCAGGTACACGTGGCAAAAGTTATTAACACGTTTTATTTTATGAAAGAAGGGGAATAAAATAGTAATAACGCCAAGAGGAAAAGGGAGGGATACAAATCCACAAATACTCTACCAGATCTAAGCAATGGCGCGTTGAGAGCTGGCTCCGAGTCGAATGAGATGGCTCCGAAGGAAGGGGTCTGGCTCCTCAGTAAGAGGAAGGACCCCAAGCTCACCTCTGGCTTTATAGCCAGCCTGGCTGCTCAACTCTACCCTTAGGTCCCAGTAATTTACTCTTCGATAATTATCCTATTGGATTTGTGGTTCTGGAACACTGATGGTCTGGAGTGGGGGTTGGAGTTCACACACCCATAATCCATTTAGGACCACCTTTTCCCCTAACAAATTCAGTTCATGTTTTACAAGTATTTGGAGATAACTTTCTTTTCCCTCTTCTTTTTTTTTTTTTTTTTTAATGAAGGGAGGGAAAAAAAGAGAGGAAGTAATTTTTATATGAAGGGACAAATGGAGAGAAGAGGAAGGAACACTAATACCTATAATGACCCATTATGATTTATGAATCCTAAAGCCACATACTATAGACAGTTCTTCTTGACGTCAATGACTGAACATTCACACTCATTATTACTTTTGTGTTCAGTCTTATCTTGGTTTTATCATACTACCTAGTACCTCCCTCTCTTTTTAAACAATGGCCTCATCAAGCTGGTTCTGAGCATGCCTTAGGCTTACTTTCCTAGGGGAAAATTGAGCATTACCTCACTTCCTGAAAATGTGTCCAACAGAAACAAAACACTTCTCTCTATGAAAAGCAGACAGTGATATTAACATTTGCCAATTTGGTTGGTGATTTCCTCAATTCAAAGACCCTAGAATGTTATAATGTGACTGAAGTGTCATAATGTAGTCTCAGGGAGGCTTTTTTTTGCGGGGGCAAGGAGGGCTCATATATTTTTAGCAAGTGAGAAATAGTGGTCTTCCATACTAAAAGAGGTAAGTGGTTTGCACAAAATTAACATGATTTGGCTTTCTGTAGGCAAAATGAAAGTCATGAGTGATGTAATATTTCAGCTAAAAGATATTTTATGGAACATTAACACATCAAGTTAAAAGAATGTGTTTCACAACTGAAAATATTGATTCATTAAAAAAAAAAAACTTGGTGAAATGGAATTGTTCATAAGTTATTATTGCTGTTCCCATAAAAATATTTTCTGTTTAAATTCATAACAAACATTCTGAGGAGAAATGTCTTTTCTATGTCCCATTTAACAATACAATAACTTTGTTTTCAAAATCTCATTTTATTCCAGCTGGAAGATATATGATCTTGTTATACAAAACAATCACTTCATCTCTACAGAACCTTATTATTGGAATATATGATTATAATGTTCTGCAGAGGGTGTAAGGCATAACCTTTGTCAGATTTAGACAGCATGCCTGCAGTGCAGCTGAAACCTCATCTTCAGGAGGATTATATAGAAATTACTTCAAAAAAGTTTTAAACGCAGTTTGAATGTTTGAGCGTTTACAGCCTTTGATAGAAATGTGATCATTCCTATTGTTCTGTAATGAGACAGAAAAATAAGGGCCCCAGTCTAGTTCTGTTTAATAAAGATATAGGAAAAGATCGATGGTGGGATAAAGTTGGGAGTGTGTATTTTGAAGAGGGAAAGTGTCATTGAAGCACAAATGCTAAAATTTGAATGTGACCTTCACAAGGTCATGTGGCAGTTGATTCCATGGAGGCATTTCCTGAAACACTGTTGATATTTTCACACATGAACATTCTTGACCCAAGATCCTTCCATCTTTAGGTCTCTGAGGTGTTCTTCTCCATGACTAAAATTCTTTTTTTCCCCTTTTCCTCTGCCTCTCTCTGATAAAATCCCAGTAATAATTTGGGTCTCAGCAGAAGCATCCCTTCCTCTGAAGGCTGCCCTGTACCCCATCCCTCTGACCCCTAGGTTGGACTCCCTACTTTGAACTCCCATTACACACTGAGCTTCTCTATTTATATTACTTCAAACAAAATTTATTACTATTTATATACTCTGAGCAAAGACAAGGATTTGGCATGCTAACATTCTATACCTAGATCGTAGCACAGAACCTGGGGTATGATAAACATTTGCTACATGTTTTATGAATTGAACAAACATTTTATATAGAATTAATCAATGTTCCACAGTCACCAGGTCATTAGATATTAACTCAAAAGTTATTTGTTTAGGAAGATGCATAGTTAAAGAGAAAGACAAAATCTTCTGAGTTTCCTGATTAATTCTCTTAAACTTTTGCTTGGTGAATATATTCAATAAAGACTCTAAGTTGTCTAAATCATATATACTGTTGTAAACCAGTATTAAAAAATGATGCATAGAAAAAAAGGCTAAGTTATAAGGGTCAGAAAAACATTTTAAATTAAGATTTTTTTTTTTGCCCCACTTAACTGGGCATGTTCACCATGACCTTGGCTTAGGGATTTTAGGGGTCCAAAAGTTCTTATGCAATTATACAGCCATTTCTCTTTCTCCTCTGTTATCATTGCTTTCTCTGCATTGGATTCATTCTCAAGCAGGATCTCCTACATGGGAGTAAAGTTGTCACCATGAGCTTACATTGTTTGTGAATAGCAACAAAATCACAAACTTCTGAAAGCTCTGACTGGCACCCTTTGGGTCACACACATCTCAGTGTCAATCTTAGACCATCGTAGGGTGGAAGTGTGGTACCTATGCGGGGGGTGGGGCGGTGGGGGGGTAAGGACAGTGGGAAGGAAGAGCCAATGAATAAAAGTTTGTCACTAGAAAACGGGAAAAGAGAGTGTGTGCAGGGCCAACCAAAACCTTAACTTTCTTTGTTCTCTGCTCCCAAACACAAGCTTTTCTGGAAAATCATCAACAATATTTCAGATCATGTACCTTGATTTCATTGACTGGTATGGAAGCTAATGATGGAGATCTTTGAACCTTTGACTCCTGTCATGTTTTCACTCATTAAGCAAAATATTTACCAAGGTCTGAGGCATATAATAATGAGTAGGATAGATAAGAGCTCTTTTCTTGATCAAACTTACATTTCTCTGTCTGTGTGTGTTTGTGTGTGTCCTCAGATCTAATATACTTCTCTAACCTGCTAATGTACTCTGTATTTCCTTACTGTTTACACAATATTTGCATATTAGCATTTGCCTTTCCCTTTTACTCCCACTGCTCACTACCACCACCAACATACATACATAAAAGCAGTGATTTTTTTTCCTCCGTTTTGTTTAGTGCTTCATATGGTAGATGTTTGATAAATAGTGAACAGAAAGTAGCAGAGATAATAAAATTTAACATTAGATAAGGGAGAGATAGCCTCTAGGACACAAGATGCAAATAATGAAGAAAAAACCTTGAGGAGATAAGGACACATAATGATAAACAAAAAGGAAGGAAAGTGGAAAGTTTAACAACCAAAATACTGACAAGTGGGCTGCAGCAGTGTGAGCCAAGGAATGAGTGGCACTGGCAAAGCTGAAAGATAGGGAGGGGCCAAATTGTGTAAGGCCCATGGCAAGGAGTTTGGAATTTTATTCTAGTGTGGTGGAAAGTCACTGAATGATGATAACCGTATTAACTGAGGAAGCTCGTTTTTTTTTTATAGGTTTATTTATTTATGCATACAAGAACTGGGGTACAAGCCAGAGGTGTGGTGGGTGAGAGGATTCACTTGAGACAGAGTGCGGAACAGAACAGGCAAATTGACTGAAATACACTGCTGAGGGGAGCAGTGGGCGAGATAGGAGAGGTCTGCTGTGCCATGTGGGTCACCTCCCTGGCCATGGATCGAACTTGTGCTGTAGTGGCTGCAGATAGCTTCCTAGTGCTGCTCTGTAACCCCTTGTACCACCAGGGAGGCCTGGAAACTCAGTTTTGACTTAAATTCTTATCTAATGTTTTTCTTGAATCTGTCCAGTGTTGTTTTCCTTGTCCAAACCAAATCTGTCACCTGAGTTACAGGAATGAAGTTTTCCTAATCCACTGTGTCTTCCCCAGTCATTTCCCCACACAGCAATTCTAGTGGTCATATTTGAAGTCATTTTGCTGAAACCATGAACAACTTCTGGAAATCAACAAGACAAAGTCCCAAATTGTGAGTCCTATAAAGTCTTGATTGTCTGTTTTTCCTGCTCATCTTTCCCCAACTCCGCTCTCTTGCTTACCACAGTCATGTTGTAATTGATGTAATTTCTAGAGTACTCCAGGCTGCTTCCTTCTTAGAGCCTCTTCACAGGTTCCCCTCCCATCTTCTCCACACCTGGTTATTGCCTCTTCACACTTCAGGTTTGTCTTGTCACTTCCTCAGGGAGCCCTTCCTTGCCCACTCTCTAATCCGTTACTCCAGTTACACACCCTCATTGCACCTTGTACTTTTCTTTGATAACATTATATAGGTATTTGGATAATTATTTTTACATGTCTTTTTCTCTCAAGACTATAATCTTCATGAGGGCTGGGATTGTATTTATCTTATTTGCTGTCTAACATAGAACCTGGTTGTTGGAACTTAATGCATATTTACTGATTGATATAATGAGTTAAATAGATAGCTGAAACAAAACAGATATTTTTTGCCTTCCCTTTTAGTTTATTTATTGTTCATTTATGAACTTTTAGAATAATACCCATTCAACCTCATTCTTTCTGCCCCTTAACCATCTTTATTTTTCTTTTATTGTAATTTTTTCTTTTTCAGCATAGCCTACTAGTCTTTCTTCATCTATTTTCTCTCACAATGATCTGTAGTGTCCTATGTTAGGAGTTCTCAGGACCACCACTGTCTAAAAGATGTGACTGTGCTATTGTCTTCTCATGACTTTGGAAGCAGCGTCGTCATTAGGTCTCGGGCACTCGCTCTGTGTGTGTCTCTGGCTTCTTTGCCAGAATAGATTGGTGGCTTGATGATGGTATAGAAAGTGACTCCTTCTGGAATGCTGGTTTTTAAATAAATGTCTCCTCACCCTTGAAATGAGGGGAAAACGTCGTGGTAGGGACGCTGATTGGGATGGCTCAGGCAGAGGCAGTGGCTGTCAGTGTGAGAACTCTTTCATGAGTAAGTCAGGCCAGGGGAAAGGTAAGTGCATGGAGCGTGATAAAGCCAGGGTTACTGATTTTACAGTAAAAGATCAAAGTTATTTTGACAGGAGGAATAAAGATTCTTTGTGGAAACTAGATTGGCAGTGGTTTTAGCTTTAGCATCTGCAGTGAACAGTGATTCAAGCACTCACCAGCCCACCTTGCCTTTTAGTGGCACCTTGACCTACAAGTTCCCCCATAAGGAGTCAGTGGGAAGTCACCAAGTCTGGTTGAAATAATAGAATTAACTTACCCATATGGGACCAGGACTGTGGAGAGAAATGATATGTCCTTTCCAGGGCCTGGGTGGGCTAATAGAGGATTATAGAGGTAACCAGAGAGACTGGAAGGAGCAGCCTGTGTGACTGAGTTAAGTGACTCACACCAGGCTCAGCCACCAGCTAAGAGACGTGGCTTCACAATTACCCCACCAACCTGGGATATGAAGTGATACAATAGGATACGATACCATACCATACAGTATGTACTATACGATGATACGATATGATACGATACCATACCATATGATACCAAACCACACCATACCATACCATACTTTCATGTGATTCTCCCATTATCCGCAGAGCATGGCTAAACATGAAACTGGTGTGGCCCAAGTCTTTTTGTTTGTCTATAAGTTAATTTTATTACTGTTAGCTATTTGTCCACTTTAACTCAAACTCCTTAACACTTCAAGTAAGTTTTGAATCACGTGTAATGTTTCATGTGCAGTTTCCATGTTGGATGTTAACAGCAGCGAGTTGTTACTGCTACCACGGCGTGATGGCATGGCTAACTAGGAGACATCCAATGGCTTTTTTCTGAGAAAAGAAGGTATGCAGCTGGGTTCCCTGGAGACCAGTGGATTAATGCCTTTGTATTAATAACTCTCCATTGGCACATTGGAAGTTTTGAATATAAATTTAGTCTGCGGGAAGGTGGTTATATAACGAAAACCTTAAAATGATTAACTACTTCAACAGAAAGGACAGCTAACTGGAGTTTACTGTTTAGGAGAAATAGGGTACTCACTGTAATAGTAAAATGTTCTAATGCACTTAAGTTCACTTATTTCTCACATACTTACAGCCATGTTGGGAGATATTTTAAAGTATCTTTAAATGACCTTATTATTTTTTTAAAGATTTATTTGTTTAAGCATACAAGAACTGGGGTACAGACTAGAGGAATAGGGGGTGAGAGGAGTCACCAGAGACAGAGTGGGGAGCAGAATAGGTGGATCTACTGAAATATTCTGCTAAGGGGACAGCGGGAGAGACAGGAGAGGTCTGCTGAGCTGTGTGGGTCAGCTTCCTTGCTGGGGATTGAATTCTTGCTGCAGTGACTGTGCATAGCTTCATAGTGCTATGCCTGAACCCCTTGTGCCACCAAGGAGGGCCTAAGTGACGTAATTTAACCAAGAGTATTATGTATCTTATTTCCCTGTTTTGAGCACATAACACAAACTTAGTTTGTGTTAAAAAGCAGTATTTTCTCCTAGTGTTATTTGAGATGATGTTAGTTGGACAAAAAGTAAAGTTGTGTATTTTATTACAATAGGGGAATAAGAAAGATGACTTTCTTTATTTGGAGAACCGGAAGTGGTCCAGGATTGAGATCCAAACAAATCAAATTTGTTTGATGTTACTGTTAGTGATCTGCCTTGATGTGGCTTCTTTAGATGCAACTAGAACTTGAAATTGTGACATCAGAAAGTGGTGGGAGAGTTTGAGGATCATTAGTCAGAACCTGTTACCTGAAATTTCAGTCTCTGAAGTCACTGTTCCTAGGGTGAATGAATAGTCTCACAGCCTCTCTGCAATAATGATTACCTGACATCAACTGGGAAAAAGATTGTCTGGATGACCAAGAATTAATTAAAATAATATTTTAGGATTTTTTTTCTAAGCTATCCACATTTCTTTGCTTGATCTTTGTAATCACCTCCACTCATCTATATAGCATTTGTAATTTTTCTGTACTTTGACTTGAATTAAAAAAAAAATTTGTGGTTTATGATGCCTGCATCAAGAATGTCTGATGCTTATTAAAAATTTGTCCTGAACTTCACACTGACTGGTATAATCAAGTTTTAGTGACATGTTTAACAAGCTCCTTAAGTGATTCTTTGGCATCCTAAAATTTGGGAACCACTAGTCTCTAGTATAGGAAACAGTAGTCATACCTTAATGAAAGCTTTGGTTGATACTATTATGTGAATTAGTTTTGATGAAAACTGAAGGTGATTATTTAAGACACTCTTACTGTCTTTATAGTTCTACTTTATTTAAAGAATTGCATGTAAAGAATATGACAACTGAGATAAAAGTGAAAATATTTATTTTTGACTCCATTGTTTTTAAACCAGAATGGTGGAGACCCGTGATTCTCAAACTTAGTGCTTCAGAATCACCCAGAGGCTTTGCTAAAATACAGATTACTGGGCCTCATCCCCAGAGTTTCTGATTCTGTAAGTCTAGGGTGGACCCTGGGAGTTTATCTTCCTGTAAGTTCCCATATATTTTGATTTGCCGTGCTGCCTTTGCAAAATGCCATAAACTGGTTGACTTAAACAATAGAGATTTATTTTCTCAGCGCTCTGGAGGCTAGAAGTCGAAGATCAAGGTGCTGGCAGCCTTGGTATCTCTGAGGCCTCTCTCCTCGGCTTGCAGATGGCTGCCTGCTTACTACTCCGCATTTCCCTCTGTGTGTGGGCATCCCTGGTGTCTCTGTGTGTGTTCAAATTTCCTCTTCCTATAAAGACGTCAGTCAGATTGGATTAGGGTCTAATAGATAGACTTATTTTAACTGAATCTACAGTTCTCTCCCCCAACCCTCCAAACAGTTATTTTAAAAAACATTCTGGCAGTTGCTTTCCCCCTGCCTCCCCCTCCCCCCATTTCCTTTTCTGAGGATAATCTCTCTGGATCTCTTTTTTTTTCCATTTATGGAGCAAGTGGAAGTTTTCTTCTCCCATATATGAAAACCTGCACTGTTATCAATAGCAAGAGGAGAAGAAAAAGAAATTTTTTTTTGTTTTGCTTTTTCTTCTAAATTGATTTTCTTACTTTGTACAGTAATTGGTTACTCCCCTTAGGTATAGTCCTGTAGTTCTCCCAACACCATATAACCCATGAACCATCACCACAGTCCCTTGTGCTCTTTCCTCCTGTTTTGACCCATCTTGCTCCCCATCCCTTGCTGTATGCCTCAGATCTATGCTTAGCTTACAAGTTTTGTCTTTCTTCTGGGCCTTTTGTTCCACTTATAAGTAAAACATTCAATGTTTCTCTTTTTCTTTCTGACTTACTCCCTTAGCATAATCCCTTCCAGCTCTATCCATGTTGCTGTAAATGGCATGTGTTTATTTATTTATTTTTGATTGCTGAGTAATATTCCATATGCCCAATCCATCACTGCTACTCCATCCAACATAGTGACAGTCAACAGTTTTGGTGGACATGGTTTATGCCTCTATTTCAGTTTTCCCCAACACTGGGCAGTTGTTGATAAGGATGACTGGTTTCATTTTGACTTATCTGAAAAAATTTGGAGTTTGCTTATATATCAGCCTGTTCTTCCCACAGCTAATTGAAGCCTAGAGTAGATAAACTCAACTGACCTTTTTTTGTTTTCTTGGTAGACACCTTCCTTTCTCTCTTAGGTGCATAATGACCCCCATTGCCAACATGACTGGGGAGTGAGACAAAGGAGTACCTACACCTTAATCATCTTTTTAAAAGCACAGTTTCCAAATACATTCTAGATGGGTGCTGGGAGTTAGGACTTCAACATATGAACTTGAGAGGGGGGACAGGGTCATGGTGCAGCCTATTGCACCAGGTCATGCTCATGTTATAGGTCCGGAGATGATGTTTTAAGAACCACTGTCTGAGTTTTACTTCCCTATTAGGTCAAACAGGTCTTTGCTTTCTACTATCTTTCTCTCGATGATCACTATGTCTCTATTCAATAAGTATCCTTGGCATATGACTTTTCAGTGATGCAGTCCACTTCCCTCTGTCCTCAGTGACTGCAAGTCTGTATTTTAACCAGCAGCACACACTTCTCTATTAAGCCCAGGCTTATCGTGGTGGTTGTCATTCTATTCTTCCTCCTGTTTTCCTGTTTCTGCTCCTGGCATGACTACTGACCAGACATTTAAATGGAACCAAGGAGTTATAGTTTTTACATTTTCCTTTTCTCTGTTCTTCATGCCTCATCATCAAATTGAGCAGCACCTACTTTTGCATTTCTCTTTTATTTTCCTTGCATCTAGCTTTACTTAGGGTTCCTTTAGACATTGTTATAACTTCTAGCCAGAATTCCGTCTGTCAGACTTTACCTCCTTTAGCGAACACTATCTACTATTAATAGGCCAATCTTCCTAAAGCATAATTCTAATAAAGAAATCAAATCTGTTCCAATCACCTATTCAATAGGCAACACGACCAGGGTTCTGTCACTAAAAAAAAAAAAAAAAAAAAAAAAAGCGTTAAGTAGGAAATGACAGAGCTCTGCTCCACTGAATTCCCAAATATGCATGCTTTCCTTTCTTTTCATACATTGGGTCTTTTTCCAGGGAAGATACTGCTAAATACAATACAGCCAAAGCCTCCAATTCAGGGTGAAGGAATTTCTGCATATGTGCAGTTGGCTACCTTAGATACTTGTGTTGATTATGGTGGTCTGGCCAAAAGTTATTTGTCTTCATAACAATATTCAAAGGTAGAGTAGAAACATAATGCCTGAGATATAACTCCCATGTAGAAAAGGGGAAAACCAAGGATACTAGACTATAGCAATTATTGAATCATGTTGGGCTAGAATAGTGAAGACTTCAGTCCAGGGAGTAGAGTGATTTCCATGGTCATTGTCCTCAGTGCCCTATGGTTTTGACCCCTGGGGTACTTCTCTGAGCCACTCTCCTTATGGTCTTCCCAAGGTGGACATTGGAGAACAGACTCTTCTCCGGGGCTGTGTTTCTACCCCACCTCTTTTAAGTTTGAGGATTCAGGGATTGTTTTAGAGATTGGACTGTGTTAATGCTGCTCCTAAGCCTGGAGTTTCATTAGCAACACAGTTCCCTAAAAACCTGAGCAGGCTGCTGCTAGCCATCCCATGTGCGAGTGCCCAGACTCAGACATCTTGTTGTGATACAATTTTAGAGTCCAAAGACTCTGGTTTATCACACACAGGACTCTACAATTTGCCACTCCTGAAACCAACTTGAGATTATTTGAAAAAATTGGCATGTGATCTCTGCTAGTCACTGCTTCCATGCTTGACAGAAAGCTCCTAAAGGAAGTGCAGTAGTCACCCCTAATCTAATTTTGCTTTCTGTGGTTTCTGTTACTACAATATATATATATATATTTAAAAATTATTTATTTATGTACACAAGAGCTGGGGTACAAGCCAGAGTCGCGGGAGGTGAGAGGAATCACCAGACAGAGCGGGGAGCAGAACAGGCAGACTGACTGAAACACACTGCTGAGGGGAGCAGTGGGCGAGGCAGGAGAGGTCTGCTGTGCCATGTGGTTCCCTTCCCTGGCTGGCAGCAGGGATCGAACTCGTGCTGCAGTGGCTGCAGTTTGCTTCATAGTGCGTTGCTTAACCCACTGCACCACCAGGGAGGCCCCAGTTACTACAATATTTTGAGAGAGAAAGAGACAGACAGACCACATTCATATAACTTTTATTATAGCATATTATTACTGACTGCTTACTGTGTCTAATTTATCAATTAAACTTATATATGTATAGGAAAAAATAGCATATTTTTTAAAAAAAAATTTCAGGCATTTCTGGGTATCATGGAACATAACTCCCGCAGATACAGGAGGACTCTTGTCTTGAAAAAGGCATGGGATGGTTGGTCTTATTTTCTGTGAAGGCTGCTTAAATACTTGCCTTATCGTAGCTACACTCTGAAGTAAGGAAGTAGTCAGCTTTCTTAGCCTGAAAACTTCCAAATTGACTCTGTTAACTTAGTGCCTAGGCTAGAGGCTCTTAACAAAACTGTATTTTCCCCCTTCCTGCAGACAGGCTGGCTATATCTGGCCTGGGTTAATCTCTTTGTGTAGGGTATTGTCCACAGTGTCATGAATTAGGTGACACATACTAGTTTTTTAAAAATGTCCTACTACTTCATTAATCCTTCATTAATCCCTTCTAAAATTCTAGTAGTCACTACTTTACCAGTACTGCCAATTTTCCAGTCTGCATTTTTATTTTTTTTTTGGTCCCTCAGCCATCTCCTTTAAACCAGTTCCATATTTCAGCTAGTGAACTAAGATTGGGTGCTTGTGTCGGTCATCTAAATTATGCATAAGTTTCTTTCTTTGCCTTGTATGTGAGTTTTGAGGGAGGCAGTCTAGAACTGGTTTAAAGACTCCTTGGTGTCTTTAGTGTTTTAGGATCTTCTGGGTTTCCTCGCTACCTGTCTACAGTGAGGATAGTAACCTTGTGGTTTGAGATGACTGCTGGAATTCCGACCATTACATCCATTGTCCATACATAAACACATAGGAGGTGGAAGATGAAAGGTGTACTCTCTCCCTTCATATTCACATTTTTGGGGTATTCTATACTACGCTATGCTTAATGGTAAAGATTTAGTCACCTAACCTCAAAAGAGGCTGGGAAATCTGGTCTTTTAGCTGGCTAGATGTATCAAGCTACTTATCAAGATTCCATTGCTAGAGCAAAGGACAAGGTGGATATTGGAGAACAGCCTGATAGCTCTGTCACAGGTAAAGTCTAGGTATTTATAAAACGAGGTAAAGTCTTATGTGCCTTAGGGAACTTTATAGACTGAAGTGAAGGAGTGGTAGATGGACCGTGAAAGACTTTCAAAAGAAGGTAGCATTTGAACTCATTCTTTGAGTAGAAGGGAGGTAGGACACCCAAGCTGGAGAGTCAGTATAATGAAAGGCAAGTATCTCAGGCCAGTGCAAGGAGCTCACCAGTTTGATTAGACATGCCTGGGACTAGCATGAGGGGTCCAGAGCGCAGTAGGCATTGTTTCAGGATGGTGCAGGTACAGGATGGGTGTAGACATTGTGTGCTCAGTGGCTTCATGTGCTGAACGCTATTCCTAGCCCCACACTAGAATAAAAGATACATTAAGGAGACTACTAGAGAGCAAGGGTGGAATTTTGGCCCTTACCAAAGTTAAGAAACAGAAGGCCGCTTCCAAATGTCAAGAAAAGAGCCTAGCATTGTAGACCAGTTTCCCATGACAGCCTGGAAATCCTTCAACCAGGGGAGGTATTTTGCTGTTAACTAGCAGAGTACTTTTTGTAAGCCATGCCCACCAAAGACAAATTGTATTCATTTTGCCATGGTTATTCTGAGATTCTGAGTAGTAGTTGAGTCATTTCATGATGTGATTAGACCCATATCAGGTCCTTACATGAGGAAACATTCAGGACATAATGCTGGGATGTTAATATAGCTGACACCTGCCGTAAAACCACATAGAATCAGGCCCCTAGTGTCTCTGTGTGGGCTGCAGTGCGCATGCTCGCATGAGTCAGTGGGCATGAAGGCTGGGGTTTTCCAGTGTCACACTGAAGGGAGGGACACAGTGGGAATGTTATGTTCTTAGTTATTCTAGACAGAGAATAATGGCTCACATGCCTTGGATATGAAGGCAAGTGGTTACAAAAGCCTTTAATAAAAAAGGTAAGTTGGGAAATGTGAGAAGTTGGTTATACTACGTGGTTGGTTACATTACCATGAAAGCACTAAATGCCACATCACCTCTTTCTTAACCTCTGTAATTAAGAACTCAGAGTTCTAGGCCTACAGTTCTTATAAACATATATTTTAGATCTTGATTCTCCTTCCAATAATAGTTAAAGATATTGGAAACGCCATACATTAATTGATCTAGTTGGAGTTTTCTGTTAGAGGGGTGAGGATTTGGTTACAGAAGACAAATGAAAAGTAATGGGTGCAATTTATTGAGTTACTTTCTAGATACCAACCTCTTGCCACACATGATCTCGTAAATCTCTTTATTATTACCTCTAATTATAGGTAGAAGAAATGGAGATTTATAAGCGATAATAAGCCTACTCAGTGGTTATCTTGCTTAGGTTAGAGAACATTTTCATATGAAACCTATTTCCTTTAGAGAGGAACATCTTTGAGCAACTTGGAGTTTAAGAAAGTAATTTTTTTTGGTCCAAATCAAGCATTTATATTTGATTTTTAATGTCTGACTAACTTTTGCTTATTGTAGGTCCTGATCTTATCCCTACCACAAAGGGTCTTGAACTATGAAAAAATAACTATCACATTTGCAAGTTTTTCTTGTCTTCTGATTAAAACTTCAGTTCTTCTTGTGGCTTGATTTCCAATTTCTTCTTTGGATTTGCTATTCTTTAAACACATTTCAATTTGTCTATAAGCTATAGAGAAGTAAGCACAGTGTCCACCTATAAGTTTCTAAATCCATGTTCAAAAGGAGACTTTCACCTCCTTCATTTTAAATATTATATATCTGTTAATGGAATCTAAGATTTAAGTGTACTTTTTTTAGGGTGCATTGGTGGGAGCAATATTTTTTTTAAAAGACTTTCTTATTTATGCATACAAGAGCTGTGGTGCAGGCCAGAGGGGTGTGTGTGTGTGTGTGTGTGTGTGTGTGTGTGTGTGTGTGTGTGTGAGAGAGAGAGAGAGAGAGAGAGAGAGAGAGAGAGAGAGAGAGGGAGAGAGAGGGAGAGAGAGAGAGGATNTGTGTGTGTGTGTGTGTGTGTGTGAGAGAGAGAGAGAGAGAGAGAGAGAGAGAGAGAGAGAGAGAAGGAGAGAGAGGGAGAGAGAGAGAGGATTTACTAGCGACAGAGTGGGGAGCAGAGCATCAGGTCTACTGAAATACATTGCTGAAGGGAGCAGGGGAAGAGACAGGAGAGGTCTGCTGGGCTGTGTGTGTTACCTCCCTAGTCAGAGATGGAAATCATGCTGCAGTGGCTGTGGACAGCTTCATAGTGCCTCAAATAAACCCCTTACACCACCAGGGAGGCCCCTGGGGGCTATATTTTATAGTTGATTTTCAGTAAAATTGTTGCTGTTTAAATCTTTATATTTGATTTACTATACTGTATTAGCTTCATATTCTGTTGCTGCAGTTGGGTGCTTTTTGAATGCAAACACAAATCTTAAATTTATTATAATTAAACAACCTTTTATTAAATTCAGTCCATTGCTCGAGATGCTTAGGTTCTTTTTGAAGACTGATTTTTTTCCATCCACTGTACTTATTATTACTTCCAGTTTTATTTCATCAGTTGATTTGAAAGTCTGCTCTTTATATATTCTCAACAGGTACAACATAAAAACAGCAGAGGTTTGAGCAATTATTGGCACTTCCCTCCTAGTTGACATTGATCCCTTACAAGAAGACCATTCCCCATCAACTGCTAAATAGGCAACATATTCTTAGGTACCTTTTGGCATTCACGCCCTTATGTATAATAATGCTTTCTTTTCAGCATTGTCCAAGGTCTTTCATCACTTAGTGTTTCAAGGTCTATACGTTTTTCAAATTCTCCCTGTGTGAAGTCTGCTGCTATCCGGGTTGTCAATTTCCCAACTCAGAATTTTCCTTTACATGATAATTTGTTAATTATCCTGAGCCCCCGGCTGCTTTGTGTGAATGTAAACGTCACCTCTTCCTTCAGACTCATAAGGCAAGAATCATGTTATTTATTAGTTTCTAGCACTTGGCTGACAGTGCAAGGCTGAGAGTAGAGGTCAGTTATCACTTGTTTTTGATTCATTGGGCTGGTAGTTCCCAATGAAGGATGGTTTTATTCTCTTCTTCCTTCACCAGGGGACATTTGGCGATGTCTGGAGGTAGTTTTGGTTTTCTCAACTAGGAAAAATGCTACTGACCACTAGTGGGTGGAAGTCAGGGATGTTGGTAAGCATCTTGACTACATGAGACAGCCTCCCACATCAAAGAATTAACCAAAATGTCAATAATACTGTTGTTGCCTAACCCTGTATTAGACAATTCAGGTGTGTTTTGGTTGACTTTTTTTTTTTTAAAGATTTATTTATTTATGCATACAAGCACTGGGGTACAGGCCAGAGGTGTGGGGGGTGAGAGGATTCACCACAGAAAGCGGGGAG
>JAGFMF010011655.1:1581194-1619429 GCA_019455555.1 Galemys pyrenaicus | reverse complement strand
CCCTCCCTGGCCGGCAGCAGGGATCGAACTCGTGCTGCAGTGACTGCGGTTTGCTTCATAGTGCGTTGCTTAACCCACTGCGCCACCAGGGAGGCCCTGTTTTGGTTGACTTTTAAAAAGACGTCTTCATCTGACTGCTAAGAGGCATTTTGTGCTGGCAGGTAATATGTCTGCTGAACCTTCCTAGGCTGGACTTGCCTCCATATAATCACCTCTGGAGCTCAGGCCAGTTAGTCCTAGCTACATTACAGAAAAGAGATGGTTGTGGGGAGTTAGTTGAAATCACTCTGAGTATAATGAAACTGTTTCCACAAGCTGTACCTAGAAATTAGTTTTATTAGTTTCTGGCTATGCCCTGTTTAAATATCTAGTTTTTTGCCTCAATTTATTTGTATGTTAAAATGAGATAATAATAGCTTTCCTTCAACTATTTTATAAGGATATTTTGAAGAACAGGGGATAATGTAGGTGAAGACTTTTGAACTCCCCTGGTGGGAAAATTACTATTAAAGCATTGTACTGATAATTAGTAGTGGCAATCTGGAGTATGGAAGAACAAAGTATTTTATATACAATCTGTTATACTCCAAAGAAAAGAACTAATTAAGGCAAACATGTTATTCTGGTTCTAATCATATGTCCTTGCCAGGGTTGATCCCCTAAACTATAAATGTACCTCATGACTATGACCTTAGGAGACCCTACTGGCTATTCTTTCCCTGATCCAGGACCAGGCCAAAAATAGTTGGTGAGGAACAATAAAGTGTTTGCCAGTCTTAGTATGCATGAGTGCTTTTATTGGTATTTAAAAACTGAAACCTTACTAGATGCAAAAAAGTCATCCCTGAGTGAACTCAGTTCCTTCCCGTGTGTTCTCACATAGTTCAGAAGATTTCTCAGCACACATACACAGTAGTTAAAGGACTTCTGAGAGGTGACAGTGTGCTGCCTGGTCCCAAGTATGTATCCCTTTGGCATGCAATCTCTAGTCTCCATGACGCCTGCCTGCCTCACCTACTATTTGTCTGTGACTCTGTGGCTGCTGTGTGGTTGGCATCCACCCCCATGCTGGCGTGCCAAAGGAATGAATGAACAATGGGAAACCCTGGCACTGATGGGTGTTTTAATAACTGTGGAAAATGAGGAATTTACAGATGCATGATTCAAGCTCCCACTTCAAAGGTCCTCAACCGAAATCCTCCAGAAATTAGAAGCAAGACTACTGAACACAATGCAACCTTTTGCATGGCTGCCCAACACTTCTATAAATCTGTGTGAGCAGTGTTGGGAAAGTTACATTACTGGGAAACAGATGCCCTGCTTTCATCTGGAATTTATGTGTAGCATTCAGTAGGTACGTCCTGCCTGGGAAATATGAGGTGCATAATGGGAAGCAATTTGCTTTTCACTGGTAGCCAAGTCTCAAGATGGACCCCCGTTCTTTGACCAGAGGCTTAACCAGCCACTCTGCACAGCTAGATCTTTTGGGTCTTAAATGCCTTCACTCTGAAAGCACATACTTTCCCTCTGGACCTGGTCTGAAACTCCACTGTGAAGGTGGATAGATACATCTTCTGTCTCTCATTCCTTTCTTGGTGTACCCCATTTTTCATACTACCTCTCAGTAGATACCTGGAATGCATATAATGCTCTTGGTGGACACCATCTCTCTGTAGTGCCTCCCTGTTCAGGTCCATCCTCAGTCACACCTGAGCTGCAGATGAATTCCTTTTCCTTTCATGATTAATTACTAGCGCTCATCCTTTGCTTAGCATGTTCTGCAACACACATGTGCTCACTAAGCCTCACCTCTTCTGTGTTTTGTATCCTCATTTGTACATAAGGACACAAAGTTGAAAATACATAAATGACTTGCCTAAGGTAATACAACCAGAATTAGAAGCAGAAACTCTAACCCAGGTCAAAGCCCACACTTACTATGTGATATTTCTTGCACTCCTCACCTTAGAATTTAATTCTGATGTTTCCCATTCTTTTGGATTAGCAGCAACACAACTGTTTAACTTACTTCACAGACAACATTTATACCTTAGCAGGGTCTTCTTGGACTCGATGCCTGTAGGGCAAGGTCTGATTGTTATTGTTAAATGTTCCCACAATGTGGCCAGTGTTGAGGGGAGAGTGGAGCCCTTTGACTCTACCAAAAATACCACCCAGATCAAGAAGGCTGTGATATATTAATTAGCCTGATATATACAGGCCATGAGAGTTACATAGTGTTCTACCAAACAAGAGCAATCCTCAAGATTTCTATTCTTATGGGGACTATTGATGATTGTGTGGATGACTCGTTTTATTCCCCCCTCTGATTTCAAGGCTGACTAACATTTCACTCTGTGTTTCTTTCTGATATGCTAAAACCTTCAACCCAGATTATAACAGGTATTTTTTGGCTATATTCTCCATAAGGTATCGCTCGAAGTAGAGACTGTAACTATTAGCATAAATTATTAGACCCTGTGTATTATTTTTATCATTCACCCTCAACAGAACATATAGAAAAATTCATTGTAATTTTAATTTTGAGGAAATTAAACATAGAAATATAATTGGAGTGATTTTTCCCAAACACATACTGTTCAGTGACTTAACAAGTTGACAAAGCAAAGTTGGGAGTTTAGTTATGGTTGATGTGAAATATAAGTCATTACTTTTTAACTAGTTCCAAATTGTAAACTGGATGGCTATGCATGGTTGACCATGGTGGAGATTGATACTAGTTCAATTAAGGATCAAAGAAAAATCATTTTTCTAGTTCTGTAGTTATTTACATTGTTTAAAAGAATCCTTCCTAACTTTCCCTCTTTTTTCTTCTTTCCCAGAAGAAGTACAAGCCAAGAAAACTTTGGGGTGTCACTTCAGGGTCAAGTTGTGTTTCAGGGCCACGTGACATTGCTACTTCTGAGTCTTTTTGTATGATGGGGCCTCTTACTGCAAGTCTAGACCAGGGGAAGGGAGTTTAGGGTGAAGCTACTGGTTTTCTATCAAGTAGGCACAAAACTTTTTAAAACTTATTTATTTTTTGTTTGTCTTTTTGGATTGAAGGTATTTTATTTTACTTTTACTATTTTTCTTTATTGAAGTAACTTTTTAGATGTTCATTGTTGAACATCAACATGCATATTTATTACATTAAGTTTGCTGCTAAAGTCCAATTCTAGTCTTTACTAGGCTAGAGTCACCTTTTTCCCAATTTATGCACCCTCCTCCCCTTCCCATCTGGTAAATACTAATTGGTCTTATAGACCAAACGTTTATTTTTATTTCATTTAGTTCATATGCTTGTTTGTTTTCTCTATGTGGCACATGTTAGTGAAACCATATGGTGTTTGTCTTTCTCGGTCTTGCTTATTTCACTAAGCACAATGCCGTCTAGATCCATCCCTGTTGTTGTAAATGGCAGGATTTCATCTTTATATGTATCTGAGTAGTACTCCATTATACACCCCCCCACACACACATTTTCTTTGTCCACTCATCAGTCAGTGAACACTTAAGTTTCTAGTTCTTGATGTGGGTAGCTCTTTGAATTTGTACTTTTGTATTTTGGGGGCAAATACCTATAGGGAAATAAATGGATCATATGGTGTTTCTATTCTTTAATTTTTGTGGTCTCTTCATACTGCTTTACATAATGGCTATACCAATTTATGTTCCAGCCAACCAACAGTACTTATGAATTCCCTTCTTTCTACATCCTCTCTTTGTCCCTTCTTTCCACATCCTCTTTTTCTCCTTTTTTTAAAGATTTATTTATGCACACAAGAACTGGGGTACAGGCCAGAGATGTGGGGTATGTGTGTGAGAGAATCCACCAGAGACAGAGTGGGGAATAGAACAAACAGGCAGATTAACTGAAATACGCTGCTGAGGAGAGCAGTGGGCGAGACAGGAGAGGTCTGCTGTGCCAGGTGGGTCAGCTCCCTGGCTGCAGGGATCAAACTCATGCTCCAGTGGCTATGGTTTGTTTCATAGTGCGTTTCTTAACCCATTACGCCACCAGGGAGGCCCTTTCCACACCTGCTCACCACTATTCCTTGTCTTTAGCATGACATCGCTTTCACAGGTGTTGTTTTTATTTACATTTCTCTGATAATAAGAGACAATGAACATCTTTTCTTGTGTCTATTGACCATCTGTGTGTCTTTAGAGAAGGCTAATCAGGTACTCTGCCCAGTTTTTAGTAGGGTTGTTTATTTTTTTTTATTGTAGAGTTGTATGAGTTCTTTGTATTTGATATTAATTGGATTTTAACCCCTCATCAGATATATGATATACAAATAGCTTCTCCCATTTAGTAAGATGGCTTTTTGTTTTGATTGTCTGAAAGTGTTTTATTTTTAAATTTTTTTAAAATATTTATTTATTTATGCTTACAAGAGCTGGGGTACAGGCCAGAGTCGTGGGAGGTGAGAGAATTCACCAGACAGAGTGGGGAGCAGAACAGGCAGGCTGACTGAAACACACTGCCAAGGGCAGCAGCGGGCAAGGCAGGAGAGGTCTGCTGTGCCATGTGGGTCTCCTCCCTGGCTGGTGGCAGGGATCGAACTTGTGCTGCAGTGGCTGCGGTTTGCTTCACAGTGTGTTGCTTAACCCACTGCGCCACCAGGGAGGCCCCTGAAAGTGTTTTAAAGCTATGTATTTTTCCTTGATTATTTACTTTGATAGCAACATCTTTGTTCTTTATTTTGTGTATTAAAAACTTTCTACTATGATTTCTTCTACATTTCATGAATAATTTGGAGATGTATATACCACATTTATAATTATATGAATATTTAGCTTGTTTACTTTTGTACTTATGTCTATCTTGGTTATGGTGTCATCTGAGAACATGTCCTGTTTATTTTCTGAAATTTTTTCAAATTGGTTTTATGACATAATTTTTGTAGATTTCTCATGTGCATTTAAAAAAAATTCTACTACTTTTGTTCAGAGTTCTGTATATGTCTATTAACACAAGCATATTGATTTTGTTGTTGAAATTTTTCTCTTTAAAAATATTTGTTTGAAATGTCAATTTATTGATGGTATGTCTAAAGTTCATACTATGGTAATGGATATGTTAATTTTTGCTAATTTTATTAATTTTTGTAGTTTATTCCTGCTTTAACATATCCAAGTTATTTATTAGGGACACACAAGTATAGAATTATTACACCATACTGATTAATGTTTTTAGAATACTATTTAACAGAGACCTTATTTATCTTCAACAGTACTTTTTCTTTCTTTGCACTATGTTTTAATGTCTGTTTTGACTTAAGTTGATTTTATGGACCCCATTGTTTTGTGATTTTGGTTAGTATTTTCCTATATATTTTTTGACCTTTGGCCTTTCCATGTATGTTTATTTTATAGACTATCTCTTGTGAAGAATATATAGCTTTCAAAGAAACAATCAGACATCTCTATCTTTCTACTGAACAGTTCATTTACATTTATTGTGATTTTGTATATATTTTAAATGGTTTTTGCCATCTTTATTGTATTTTTTTTATTGACTTAATGGTCATTTACAGTGTTGTATATTATTTAGAGGTATACTTTCCCACAAACTCACTTTGGTAATGATCTCTTGCTCTTATTTTTTGTTCCTGTTTGCACCTTAACATATTTGTATTTATCTCTCTGGTTCTGTTTTTTAGAGAGTATGGGCCTTGTGCACAGAACTTATAATCATCCCTCAGTTCTCAAATATAACCATTACCTATTCTTGCTCCAGCAAAATAGTAGCCCCTAGCCATTTAGGCTCTAACCATGTGCCCACAGAAACAATTTTAGTTTTATATGAATGATATTTAATAAACAAAGAAAAATAAAGCCCAGAGACTTGGATGGAGATTTTTAACATTCATGTAACTTTGAAATTGAAGAGGCCAACGTAGTGTCTCTATTGTTTTGTTTGTTATACCACATTCCCCATGTTCTTTGATTTCCTGCTTACTTACTGGATTATTACATCCCATCAATGATTATCCCTGGTATAAATAATTTTATGTTAACAATGTTATTCTATTCAGTCTCTTTATAAAATTATATCATATTTTCTATTGCTCAGTGAGAAAAAGTTACCATGAGAATTAAAAATTGAAGTTGTGAATGGATAGGAGCCTTGGGAAAAACAACTTCTTTTAAGGGTTTTTTCATGGTGTTCTGAGGTTAAACAAAATCAGTAACAAACTTGAAGTTATCAGCAAATATCTCTTTTTAAATTAATGATCTCATAATATATTGTCCTTTATTGAGCAATTCTAATGCCAGTGTTCACATGATCTGTTCAGAATTTTTTTTTTAAGATTTTATTTATTTATGCATACAAGCACTGGGGTACAGGCCAGAGACGTGGGGGGGTAAGAGGACTCACCACAAAGAGCAGGGAGCAGAACAGGCAGACCAACGGAAGCACACTGCTGAGGGGAGCAGCGGGCACAGCAGGAGAGGTCTGCCGCACCATGTGGGCCCCCTCCCCAGCCGGCAGCAGGGATCGAACTCGTGCTGCAGTGGCTGCGGTCCGCCCCACAGTGAGCTGCCTAACCCACTGCGCCACCAGGGAGGCCCCTGTTCAGACTTTTTACCTGTGGTTGGCTCATCTCAGCAGTCAGCTGCTGTATACTCAAGAAGTGTAAATGGATATTTTATATGCATCGGCGCACATAATTATATAGCAAGCAAATTTGTTAGGGGGAAATCCAATGGCCATGACTATTGGTTTTCCTTATGGTGAGTATATGAACTTTGGAACTCTCTCTGATTACTCTGGCAGTTTTTCGGCTTTTGGTACTCGGGGCCATAGGAAATCTTTTATTTCTTTGAAAATAGTTTGAGGCGATAAGGATCAACATTAAAGATCCAGAATAGGTGCTTGTCTGTAAATGTGTGCATGCATTGGCACACAACTATTTGAATGAGTAGTGTGTGCCAACTTGGTAATTGTGGGTAGAATTTGAGTGTTAGCTCTAGAAAATGCAATCTGCAATGCTTCTCCCCTCCCCCACCTCATCTAAACAAAAGCATCAGGAGTGTGGCTTTTTTATGTGAGCAGTAATAATTCAGAAATGAGTGCTGAGAAATGAATTGTTCCATGTGAGATAAATATGATTACCCCCCATAAACTGCCTCTTTCAAATGCAGAGCTTTATAAAATATGTCACACAGTTTGCTGCCTTACTTCATGGAATATACTAGATATACTTAATCTGTATGGGCAGGGTCATTATTAAAAAGCTCTGTTATTTTTTAGCACAAGAATACAGGGTGCTTGTGAGATTATTATACTATGTGAAGATGTAGGCCTTGAACTAAATGCCCTGCAGGCTGTAATTATCGAGGTTTTTTTTTATCTGCAGTCCATGCTTTTTCTATTTCAGTCTTATGATAAAAATGATATTCCTACTCTATTAGCCCTATTTGATGTTTACTGTTTGAACTGACAAATTAAACCTGGGCAATGTTTCCACAGTGCTTATTCTGCCCTCTCTACTTGGGATATTTTGGATATTCCCAAAGTAGATTGGATAGGATAAAGGAGCAATTTAGGTGAAGTCTTGTGGTAGATTACACTTCCCAAAATGATTGTTAACAATCTTCTATACCAAGTAGCCTTCTAAATTGTGACCTTGATCCCCCTGAGAAATAGTCGACATTGTGTGCCTTATATCTGGGCAGCTTTATGACAAGTGTGACAGAAGAGGCATTCAGTGTCTTCTAAGTCTAAGGATATAAGGCCAATGCAACTTCTGCCTTGTCACTCACATTTTTAGTATCCTAAGCCATCATGCAAGAGATCTGACTTCCATGACCAGGGGGTCATGGAAGCCCTGAATCACATAACCAGATCATGGGAAGCCAGCACAGTTGTCAACTGCAGCTGAGGTTCCAGCCAACACACTATCACCTCTGGCCCATGAATGAAGACACTACCAGATGATTCCTGTCTTCATCTGCTAAATCCTTTTCTGAGTCCCTCTCTTTCTCAGCTGTTGTTTTCCCACCTGAGGTCTCAGACCTCATGGAACAAATACACACACAGTCCCTGTAGTCTTTTTCCCCAAAATCTTGAACCCCAGAAACTGCAGTGGTTTGTTACATAGCAGCTGGAACAAAATTGCTGGAACAAAGCCCCAAGGAGTCTTTTATAAGTGAAAACCAAGAGCTTTAGTGCCCAGCTTTTGCATAAGGTTGGGTGGGGTCTGAGCCCTGGAGTTGGACAGGTCCATATTCAACACCTGGCTCCATCAGCTAGTCCAGCCTAAGCAAGTCCTAGGTCCAGTTTGAGCTTCAGTTTCCTCCTCCATAGAATGAGGACGATACTAGTATTCTATGATAAGGTTTTATGATGATTATTCAGTATAATGCATTTAACAGGGTGAGCAGCACAGAATAAATACTGTGTAACTTTTATCCATTGTGTGTGAATTGTTTACATTTCAAAGACTCTTCTTAATACTTCTCTGATTCTTAACTGTATTCCGGATAATTCAGCTTTTCAAAGAAATCATTTTCTACTACCTTACTATTAAGATTTGGCAACGATATTTTAACAACTCAAAACTTGTAGAGAAAATAACAGCATATACACTCTGAAGCAGAGGTTGTTAGATTATAAGTTTGAAGAAGGCAGGGACCACATTTCTTTTTTATAATTGTATCCCCAGAGTTAGCACAATTAAAAAATACTCTTAGAAAATACTCAATAAATTTGTATGAATTACCATAATACCCTATTTTGTGTAGTCTCTGGATTACACAAAAGATGGAATTACCTCATCATTTATATTCAGAATTAACGGAGTTAAGGAGGAATTTTCTGAAAAAATTTACCCAGAGGATTAAATTTTAACATTACGACTATTTTCAGATGATGTAATTTTGTTTAGGCCTACAAAAGCACACAAGATGTTACGATAACCCACTTTTCATGTTTGTAGATGCAAAACATTTTTTCCATATTCTTGGCATATTATGATATTAAACAGTTTTTAAAGTAATTACCACAATGCATTTTTGCATAAATGCTATGGTTTTAGCTTTTATGATTCAGAGAACAACTGATAATATTGAGGCAGTACCATGATTTATATTAATTATAACCTTAAGCTAAGCTTGTTTCATAATTAGTCACACAAGGCAAAGGTTCAATTTTCTTGTCACAACATATAGAATATTAATTAGGATGAAATTATGAACCATAGCAAGGCATTTTGCTATGTTCTAGTAACCCAAATGTAATAGAAACACAAGAACCTTAGTTTTATTTTATTATTTTTTAAAGATTTATTTATTTATGCATACAAGCACTGGGTTACAGGCCAGAGTCGTGGGAGGTGAGAGAATTCACCAGACAGAGTGGGGAGCAGAACAGGCAGATTGACAGAAACACACTGCTGAGGGGAGCAGCGGGCGAGGCAGGAGAGGTCTGCTGTGCCATGTGGGTCTCCTCCCTGGCCGGCGGCAGGGATCGAACTTGTGCTGCAGTGGCTGCGGTCTGCTTCATAGTGCGTTGCTTAACCCACTGCGCCACCAAGGCAGGCCCAAGAACCTTAGTTTTAGTAGCTAAAACAAGATAGATTACTTCTCTCTAGCAGTCAGATAATCTTGAAAGCTTTAGCATTTTGATGGCCAATAAAGGCCATAAAAGCAAATTCTGGTTTGTAAGATGCAAAGTTACTGTGTCATCCACATAGTTTCTGTTGTTCTATGGCAGCAAACAACACAAAACGTCTTTGTCACACTATGTACACTTTAGGTTCCTGTGAACTGCCATGTGGTGCCCTAATCTTCCATGTCCTTTGACCTTAGGGCACCTGCATCTCAGTATTTGTGTCTGAGGTCACTGTGACCGGGAAATGAGCAAAGCAGATTTTCTGAATCTGGATGCTTCTGCTCAGAAGTGATGCACATCACTTCCACTTCTCGCTTCATTGTCTCAGACAAGCCAGATGGACATGTTCAGTTTCACCAGGTAAGAAATAGTTGCTCTTCTCTATGGAAGATAATGGAAAACATTCATGAGCTCTAATAATGATGTTCCAGGAAATTACCGAGTGCTTATAAGAATCTGGGTCAACATATTTTTTTTTTTTAAAAGATTATTTATTTATGCCAAAACTGGGGTATAGGCCAGAGGTGTGTGTGTGTGGGGGGGGGGGGGGTGAGAGTATTCACCAGAGACACAGTGGGGAGCAGAACAGGTGGATCTGCTGAAATACACTGCTGAGGGGAGCAGCAGGCAAGACAGGCGANGTGAGAGTATTCACCAGAGACACAGTGGGGAGCAGAACAGGTGGATCTGCTGAAATACACTGCTGAGGGGAGCAGCAGGCAAGACAGGAGAGGTCTGCTGTGTCATGCGGGTTAGCTACCTGGCCAAGGATTGAACTCATGCTGTAGTGACTGCTGAAAGCTTGATAATGCTGAGACTTAATCCCTTGTGCCACCAGAGAGGCTCCCTCAACATCTTTTTTAAGGGAAAATCTTTTGTGCCTTCTCCACTTGAATTTTGCATTGAGTATAAATGGACTCTTGCTCCTCTGGTGTGATCAGTACAATTTGATGTTCATAAATTATAGTGTAATTTATTACAGATGGATCTGGTAGGAAATGAGAAGTTGGGTTTCTTAAGGTTGAAACTGTCAGAGGAGCTTGGTTACAGCTTTGCTTGCTGAGAATGCAGTTCTGAGGTATGGACCTTGAGGAAGGTACCATAGGGAGGCTCTCATTTAATTACTTCCCCCTATGTTACATCCTTAGGTTAAAAACACAGTTTGAAATGTAATCATAGACAACTATGGTAGGCTATTAATACATTCAAATAGTTTCTATGTGAATTTAGCTATCTACCTTTCTTTTCCTAAGAACCGGTATGCAGCCACTTCTATCCCCTATCAGTCATTATCCTTTTCTCAAGTAGAAGAATATATACACAAAGAGAAAGTCTGATAAGACCCAGTTGGCAAGGTGTGTGTTAGTTGTAACTATTTTGCCTCTTCCACAGCAACCAAGGTATATTATATATTTGCTGCTTTTTAAAGCCTGGATATAAACTCCTGTCATGATTTTCTACTGCTGTGCAACGGTTGACCTGAGCAAAGAGAGTGTCAGTAATCTGAACCTTTTGTCACTTTCTATAATAGCCTTTGGCCAGTAAGTTCTAAGCAAGCCTTTGACGGGAGACTTTGCAGCACCGTGTTAGTGGTATACAGTTAGACCAGCCTTTTAACTGAAGTGCATCATGGTGAAGTCTGGGTGAAGAAGTGTCAAACATTTATTGCCCTTTGTGTCTTTCATACCACAAAATAGCTCCTAAATGTAATTAACAAATGAGCTTTTTGTCATATTAATGCAGGAGTTCACTGGTGAGCATATCTGGGTTGGCATCGGCCTTCTGTTGAAAGTCTGTGAAAAGTGCTCATGTATTTGCCTTTCACCATAAGTGCCAGTCACTTAAGAAGCAGTCTGAATTAGAGAATGCAGTTGAGGTTTGGTAATTGTCCACATTTCCATTGTTTTACTATTACCACAGCATTTTGATTGTTTTCACCTTTTCAATAAAAACAAGACAGTGCATTAAAGGATGTTGTCTTGCAATGAGAATGAGAATGATATCCATTTACCAGGTTGCTTATACAGATATTGGAGTCAATATTTGAGAAAGGAGCATCAGCACCCTGTCCTGAAGGCACTAGAACACACATTGTTTAGCAGAGTCATGCCGCTTGCTCAGCGCTAGGAAAGGGAGACTAGAAGAAGGCCCAGCACTAGGAAAAGGGGCTGCTTTTTGCTGCTAGTGAGAATGACTTCATTAGGTTCCCCCTCTATATTATTCTCTCTTCTGATTTCTTTTCAATATATTTTCATATGGAAAGCCATGCATTAATCAACAGAAGGATTCAGGAAGTAGCCAGTGACCCTGAAGATGGAACCTCTGGTGTGAGAGGGGCTTTGGCGAGTAGGGAGGTTGCCCATGTCTGTAAGTAGCCTCATAGCTCAGAGCTTTGGTGCCCTTATCAAGGAGGTTGGAACTGACCCAGTGGTAGTGGGGAGCCACTGACAAACTGGAAACAGGACTATGATTTGACTTCTGTATTAGATGGAAGATAGCTTTAAAGGCAAAGCAGAATTTGCAATAAGTTGCAGCTGGAAGGTAACATCCCTTTACATGGATGGACCAAGAGAATATTATGCTTTGTGAAATAATTTGGATGAGAAAGACACCTTATGATTTCATTCACATGTCGTACATGAAAAACAACGATAAATCTTTAGATTATAAGACCTGATTAGGAGTTGACAGAAAAGAAGGGGGTAGGTAAGCTGTGTAAAAGGCATTAATGGGATTAAGTGTATGTCAAAGAATGACATTAAACTTTTAGTGGTGATCTTAATGCAGTCTATAAGGGTGTTGATTTAAATGATAGCCACCAGAAAATTATATGATGTCATAAACTAATGTTACTTTAATGAAAAATCAAAAACAAATTTAAAACTGGGGGAAAAAAAGACAAAGCAGTTTGATTTAAGGTTGCCATTTTCCATGCACTGTATGGTGGGTGTGGGCATGATAAAAAGAAAAGGGTGTGATATTTATACTGTAAAAATAAAAAAAAATGTTAAGTTATTGGGTAGAAAGTTAAGGAGATGAAAGAAAGGGCCAGTGATATTTCAGTTTTTCTGGCATGTATTATTTACACTAAATAAGAAGGAATATAGGGGAATAAACATGTTTGAAGAAAAGATGAGTGTAAGATGCCTAAAAATTCAAAAGGATATAAGCAATAACATTAGCTAGCATTTATGGAAAGTTCTGTATGTCCAAATATTGCTGTAAGTGATATGTTTTATTTAATCCTCACATCCACCCTAATAGCTATTGCTAATTATTTCATCAAATCTAAGGTGCCATCAATTCTATGACACACCCTGATTAAATGTTAAATATCTTTTCTGGTATTGATAAAATATATTATTATATCCACTTTTATAGATGAAGACATTGAGGCAGAGAGTTTAAGTCACTGAAGAAAGTCACAAAGTTAGTTAATAGAGGAGCTGGACTCAGTGCTAATCAGCTGAGCTCTGGAAATGGTTCATTTAATCCCTGTGCTATGCTACCTCTTGGCACACATGTATCTCAGGAAAGAGTGACCATGGACATTGAAATCTAAGAGTCATCGATAAAATGTCCCTATTATGGGGAAAGATGGAGATAATCTATACAGTGCCTGATTCATAAATTTGTGATAAGGTCATTTAAATGAAAATGGAAATAACACTGATAATCCTACATATGCTTCTTTCGATACATTAACTCTTCTCCAAACATCAGAGTACATCTGTTTTAGGCAAATCTTTTACAAGAAAAACTAAAGCTTCAGTATCAACAGAATTATAGATCAGAATTTCCCAAAGAAAAACGGGAAGTTTCAGAGAGAAGGCAGTGAGTGGGTCAGTTGATTTTTCTTGACTTATAAACTTCTGACTTCCTCAGCCACTTTTTCATGTCCTCACACATTTTGTGAAATGACAGTTGAGAGGAGGAGCAGGATGGATAGCATGGAGATTACTCCATAAAATATGCAAAGTTACGGCTGTAGGTTTGCATGTCAAGTTCATGATATCTAGTCCTGGTAATGATTAAATTCCTTACCTGTGGGCAGATGGGTACTTGGCCACTTGCCTTTACTTATTAGGAAGACAATGTCACTCAATACAGTGAGACACAAATTTTTAGATAGAATTCTTCTGACTCGATTAGCAAATTTGTCTTTCAAGCACAGTATATTTTTTCTTCCTTTTTCCCTCTGCATTTTCTTTTCCATTTCCTCCCTGGCTTGTCAATTCTCAATACCAGTAGTGGAAGGGTGAAAGTATAGGTTGTTAAAGACACAGACCCAATTTACAGCATTGCAAGGGAAATAGAAAAGAAACTTTTGGGTCCCATCCTTTAGTCAGGCCCAGGGGATAAGCCGAGAATAGCTCTTAGTGGGAGGAATGCAGAAAAGCAGTGCCTCTGTGTCTTTCTTCTCAGGTTCAGGTGCAAAAGCTAGACTTCCATTGTCTGTGCAAAGAAGACAGTAGAATAGCTGAGGGGCAGAGGGCTGCTTCGGTAGCCAATCTTCCAGATGGGGTCAGTGTGAACAGCCCGTGAGCAGCTGTGGCTTAGCCCAAACAATTACACATGTTTGTAAGTGCCTTCCATCCAACTTGCTGATAGTGTAATGACAATAAACAGAGCGAATGAAGACACTGCTTCACCAAGGAATGGGCTTTTGAAAGACGGATGAGGAAAGCTAGAAGAATTTCTAAACTTTGAGTTTGCTATGACTTGGACCCTGAAGAGATTGATTTCTTTAAGTTGCTGTGGTTATTCAAACCCACTTAAATTAAATCATCTGCATCAAATGTTCTCTTGAAACTCTAAAAAATTTGCTTATTTGTTTATAGACGTGTACTTGGATAAGAAAAATTTCTATCTCTTCAGTTATCGTTGGCATAATACAACCATCTTTGTATTTTTACTTTTTATTTATTTTTTACCAAGACCTCTTCTGTCAGCTCACAACCCATATTCAACAATCAGATTAGCTAGGTGATAAATTGCCTTATGTAAATCTTTTGAAAAGGAGGTGGCGTATAAATATGTTCCAAGATAAACACAAAATAGTGAAAGCACCAGTTGTCTTTGAGAGAGTGAAAACAATTTTCTTTTCTTCACTAGAGAAGAGTTTGGCAGATGCAAGACTAAGACACAGGGGAAAATAGAATGTTCCCAAAGGTAGAAACTGATGATAGAATATCTGGTGGGTGCATGGGACGATGGAACCTAGGTAGGGCTTGGAGCAGAAACTTCTCAGCATATGACAGAAATTATATTCTGCTGCTGCTAACAGGAACTGTGAAATCCTGTACAAGGTGAAGGTTTATGTTTAAAGGTAGGTCATCTGGTTGTGTGCAGCTCCCTGCTGTCATTAGAATCCAGGTTCTCTGTTGTCATCTTCAGGCTGTTAGAGCTCCAGCGATCACATCCACCACTTGGTACCAAAATAGAGGAGGGAAGGAGTGAGCAAAGTGGATCATCTTGTTATAATCCCCTTTATAGAGGCTTCTCTAAAGTTCTCCTTAATAACATGTCTTTCTTTAAAGACAGAAAGATAAGAATGGTAGTTTCTGGAGTGGGCAGCTGCCTCCTTCCCTAATAGTTATTATGTGCATGAGGATACAGAGGAGACTGCTCAGTGGGTAGAATCTAATAGTCTTATCATAGGGGGGGAGGTGGTGAGCAGTAAATTAACAGCATGGAAGGCAAATTATGCTTATTTTATTATTTTATCTAGGGTTAGATGTTTCAGAAGCAAAAAATGCAAATGTTGCTTTTTTTTTCTGTTATTATAGTCTGAACTCTATATAATCAATCCTATAAGAGTTCACTATGTCCTAGTGTGGCTAAGTTATTGGGGCCAACAATTACAGGAAATTCTGAGGTCACTGAAGAAGTGAATATTGACACTAACTGATCACATATGTCTATAGAGTTATTCTTCCTGTAGGAAGGTCACTTTACTATTATTTTTATTATTTTGTATGTTGTTTAAGAGTAAGGAGGTGAATGTGGAGCTGACTTGTTTTGTTTTTTTTTAAGAGTGCTCTTAAGTAGCCGATCTGTCTCCCTGGACCCCATTTCATGAGATGACATGGGCCCGTGGCTCAAGAACCCTGTAGTCACTAAACCCTTTTTAACTGTTTTCAATGCAGGATAAATGACTTTGTATAATTGGTTGTGGTATTCCTTTATCCGCTAAGGAAATGCAAACTTCTAATATCTATCTTTTCAAAAAAAAGATTTGTTTTTCTTTATGCATATACTAACAGGGGTGTAGGCCAGAGGTGCAGGGAGTGAGAGCATTCTCCAGAGACAGAGTGGGGAGCAGAACAGACGGATTGACTGAAATACACTGCTGAGGGGAGCAGTGGGTGAGATTGGAGAGGTCTACTGTGCCACGTGGGTCCCCTCCTAGGCCATGGATTGAACTCATGCTGCAGTAGCTGCCGCTGGCTTGAACTGCTGAGACTTATCCCTTTGTGCTACCAGGGAGGCCCTCTAATATCTATCTTAAAATCTCCAGTCTTTGTCTTCTCACCCTTCTTTGTCTTCTCACAAAACTTCTAGCGATACACACATATCCCCAACCCCCATAAGGCACAGATGAATGGGATGTAAGTAGCAAGTTACCTCGTAAAAATGTTTAAAAAAATGAGAAATGTTTCCTAGCTGTAGACAACTGTATTATTGCCTTATTACATGAAGGTAAATAAAAGATGTCAGAAATTAGTTGAGCCATACTTGGAATACTTATTTTAGCTCATCACTGGGGTAGCCTTATGGGAACAAAGACTAGGTTTCATGATAACTGTGACTTCACAGAGCAATAGTAATCTAGAATATATCCCCCAAAGCTTGGTTGGATTGTAGATTGTCAACTGATTTCAGAGGACCTCTGTGCTTGGATTAGCTCCACTGGGCATGAAACAAGGCACAAAATTGACTACTCTTTTTCTAGGGAACTTTATAAATAACTATACCCTTATGTGAAAAATAGAAGTAATTTGTGTTTTTAAATGTGAAACAACTCAAAAAAATGTGGAAGGCATAAATTGAAGTGTGTGAAAGCATAAGGAGGCAAAAGGAAATAATTCTATTATTTATTTTTCAACAAGGGCTTACATCTGTTTCTAGTTTACACAGATTATTGACACATCTGGATGTTTGGCCTTAGGAATTGTAAGTTGCTGCAGTGGCATTTATTTTTTGAATCAACTTTTTAGACCACCCTGGAACTCATGCAACTAGTTGGAGAGAAGGTTGTGATATTTAAAATAAAGTTACCTTCTGGCATTTCAAAATCAGTGCAAATGGGATTCTGTCATCTTGTATTTTATAAATTGTAGTCTTGCATTTTTGACACCTGCAGGAAAAATAAGACTAAAGCCAAAGGCCTAAAGGCTTGACAATGACAAATTATAATAGCCAGATAACGCTATCAAGGAGACACTGGAGATGGCTGTAAGGTTAGCCATTCACATTAACCATAGGGGACCTTAGATTTCAGCAGAAACCAAATCGTAAAGGGGCAAACATGAAAATGCTGTTTTAACATGGCCTGATGGGAGTATGCATTCTAAGGAGGAACATAGGATTGTTAAGTAACTTTGATTAATACTTACCTCTTGGACTGATTCCTTTTGTAATCAGGAGCTAACTTTTCTCCCTATGTGGTCTGATTGTCGTCATTTATTCCAGGGATATGAATAATGGGAATCATGGAGTAGACCTTTAAGATTTTAAAAAACAAAAACATGATGAAACACTTATTTCATGGCAAATATAAATGGAGTAACTTTATTTTATTAAAAGGAGTAGAAGACCATACATCAAAAAAACTAATGCAAATTGTTGAAAACAAAGCAAGACTCTCTTATAATTCTTTGGTCTAAAGGTACAATAGCAATAATTAAGTGTATAATATGACTTGATTAGCTTTGAGGAGAAGGCTCTTTGGAGTTCTAAGAGTAATTTTGGTTCTTTGCTTTACTGATAGCGCAAACCTTAAAATTCTCTCCTGTTGGCGATAAAGTTTGGTGATATTGCACATCAGATTGACATTATAAAAATAACATCTGGCTTTAGCATACTTTAGAGGCATTATGAATTCTATTTGGAAGGAAATGATCCTATTTATACAGCTTTGATATATCCAACAAAACAAATTTATCTGTTGTGCTGACATGCCTATGTCTTTTATTAAATGTTCACAAAGGAAAAACACTAAATGCATATCAATATCTGATATAAATGATAAAATATTCCCAAGTATCAACCTAATGTCAATTTATAATGGGTAATGGAAGGTCTACTTCTGATAGTTTTTTAGCAGCAATGACAGAGGAGGAATTGGAATTAGGAAGCCTAGATCTGAAGACCTCACTTTCCCTGAGATAGCTAGGTCATTAGAAATGTTCCCATTTCCATTTCAGTAGAGGTTTTTAATTTAAGAGGCTATTTTGTGTCCATTGGGATCAGTTAATGGCCTCTGGGAATGGGCTCATTGCAACCCTAAAGGGTGGCATCAAGGTATTGTACAATATTGATTTGAAAGATTTCACAAGAATGGTATCATGTCTAGCATCACCTATAGTCCTGTCATTTTCAAACCTCAGATCTCATGAATGGGTGAGTCACAAAGTTAACTTGGAATATTCCTAGTTAGTACTTAGTGTCTAACTCTTGATTCAGCACAAATGAACCTTTAATAGGTGCTTTGATATGGAAGATAGGAGTGAATGTATAAACTGATAACAAATAACAAGCATTTCATTTGAGTGAAGCTTCACCTTTCTTCTAACCAAAGATTAGGTCATGGTCTGCAATTGAAATAATAATGGTAGACTGGCTTGATTTTGATCTGTCCCCCCTTTTTTTTTCAAGTCCATAGCAGGTGACACAGGCTATTTTCCTAAAGCAGGCAGGAGGGGAGAGATTTTGGAGAAACTTTCAGTGTTCTTAATAACAGACTTTTGGAAATGCTCACAAGCACTGACAGCTAGTTACTGAAGTGGCAAGACTCTATCTTTAAGACACTTGGGAAGGGGCAATGGTCAAGTGTGGAGGTGTTTCCTTTATACAGGATTTTTGGAATAGTAGGAATGCCCAGAAGATAACCACTGTGTATAACCTGAGGCAATCTTTTTAACAACCCCTTTCTTAGCTTCTATTAGAGTTACAAATTGAAGAACAGAAAAGAGCAGGACTAGGAAAGATTGCATTTGGAAAAAAAAAAAAAAAACAGTTCTCCAAGAAGAGCAAAGTAGGAGGGAAGAATCAAGGAAGCAAATAAGCAGAATTGGGCTGATTTGGCAAAGTTCAATTTCTCTGATGTGCTTCATGCTCAGACCTCACTCCACTTCCCCACTTGCTAGTGACTGCAAATAGGGACTGAAGAAATGCATCTTGGGGCAAGACTGTTGTGTGCTTAAGAGGAGGCAACCCCAGAATGTTGAAAGTGGAGGGACACTTTAAAATCCACTAGTCAGAATTCCTTATTAGAGAGGTAGGGAACTGAGATCCAAAAAGTTAAATGATCCAAAAAAAAAAATCATCCAAAAAGGGATGAGTGGTGATCTCTAAGCCTGGCCCAGAACAAATGTCTTTGAGGAGCTCAGACCCCTCCTATCCCATCCACTGCTTCTCTTAGTAGTTTATTTCAATAAATCTGCCTGTTCTGTTCTCCAAAAAGCCACAAACCTCCCCACCCCCAAACAAACAAACAAAACCAAATATCTGACTGGTTTTCTAATCTTAAGTTGGAGGAAATAATTATTTAAAATATTTGGGGGCCTGGGGTTAAGTATCAGCACTAGCACCCTAGCACCATGAAGGCCCATGGCAGTCAGCCTGAACTTGATCTCTAGCCAGGGAGGGGACCCACAGGGCCAGCAGACCTCTCCTGTCTTGCCTGTTGCTCCCCTCAGTGGTGTATTTCAATTGATCTGCCTGTTCTGCTCCCCACTCTTTCTCTGGTGAGTCCTCTCACCCCCTTACCTCTGCCTATATCCCAGCTCTATGAAAAACAAATAAAAATCTTTAAAAAAAATTTGGAATATTTAAGAACTTGTATCTTAGTATTTTCTGGAGTATGTAAGGTATGTCCCATTCTAAACTCGATGGAGTGGGGAAGAAAAGAGCATGTATGAACATATTCCATTAACAAATTTGATTCAATGGTGTTATAGGTGAACACAGATGACTATATTATGAAGGTGACAGCTCACCATTCAAGAAAGAAAGGGAGCTGTCCTCTCAGCTATGTAAAGCTAACAGGCTGGGTGAAATTCATACAGGAATCTCATCAAACCTTTGCCTTACCAATGGAGTGAGAGTTCCTCTGTAAGTTTTAGTTTGCGGAAGTAGGAAAATTTTCTCCTCTAGTTATTGCAGTGGGCCAGTTGCACAGCAGGATTTGAAATCTTGAGGTGATGGTTAATCATTACTTGACTCATCAGGAAGGACTTTTCTTCTGACTCTTTTTTCCTTCTTCCTTTTCTGTTTTCTCTTCATTACATTATGGTGTAAGTCTTCCAGAACACCTGCTCTGATTTCAGAATCTATTGAGATCTTTCTCAATGCTTTCTCTTTTCCGTTTTACTGGTTATATCACATTTAGCTTTGATCTCTCACTAGCCAGAAATGTCTATCCTTTTGACCCATTCATTTCCTTTACCAGGAAATATCAAAATGAACTACTATATTACCAGGGTAATCCTTACATGATTTTCTATTTTCTTTTCATGTAATCTTAAAGTTGCTCTCAAATCTGTTTTAGATTTACAGTGCTTGTTTTAAATACATTTCTAACAGAAGCTGATATTTTCTTTACTAATTAGTAAACCTTTTTGGTCCATATCATAACTTTAATATTTTAGCACAAATATCCTGTTAATTTTTTTGGATTGAGTACTTTATAGATCTCTAAAATCCATAATTCTTTACTTTTATTTATAAGCTTTTTTGTTATGTAAACTCATACACATATTTTGTTTCTTTTTCACTTAAAAGGGGTTTGTGCCATTATCTTTTATTCACTAACATTAATTTTTCAATTGTTATAGAAAAATCACTGATGTCTATATTGGACTTTTAAGTTTTGACCTTTAGTTTTCCTGAAAATATATTTCCCGAGGCAATATATATTCTGTATACAAAATGTCTCCCGGTCAGCTTGTCCTTTGAGATTTGGCTTATTTTCCTTGTCCCACGTGCAATGAGAGAATCAGCCCTTCTGGATGTCTTGGGGAATCAAGGGACAGGCACTTGATTTCTCCTTCCCTTTCTTGCCCTGTTTTTGCTGGTTAGCTCTGTTTGTGAGTTACCACCTTTCTGTGCTGCCAGTTTTCCATACTGTTCCCACCCAGGATGTTTCCCAGATCTTTTCAACATCCTGAGGTTATGTGTACAGTAGACGTTCACTGAAGTTCAGGGCAATGGCGCTGAATTTAATTGCCTTAAAGCATGTGAATTATAGCATCATTACAATTAGGTATGTAATACTGCAGTTCTCAAAATTTCTGGTTGTTGGAACTTCTTACTTTTACCTGTTTCAGCTGCTGCCAGGTCTGTGGCCTCCTTTCTTTCCTCTGCTGCTTCTCCTCAAGTCTTGTTATTTCTTACACTGAGACTTTATTATCATGTTTAGCTCTGCCTATTACCAAAGTATCTCTTCAGGATCTTGGCTTACAATTGGCATTTCATCTCAGTATCACAAGACTTTATTTTGTCTGTGAATAACTTTGACATCAGATATTAATTCTCTCTAGCAACACATCCCTCAACCCTCCTTTCAAATTACCTGAACTTAAATGAGAGGAAGCCAGACCGTCTTTGAAATAAGGGCGTCTCAGTTATTTGAAATGCCTTGTCTTATTTCATTTAAAAACATGTTTAATATCATTTATCTTACATCCAAAATCTAAGAAAAATTATGAAAGCTATCTGTGTTTTCAAATTTAACACAAGGTAATTAAATAAATATCAGCTTTTATAAAAATTGTTTAGCATACATTTTCAAAGAGTTTTACCCTATTGTTGCATTAAACCTCGTTCGCTTTTTCTACTTTAGTGATTCAAAGTTGCACACTCCAGTTCTATTTTTTTTCCAGGTAGGGTCAACTTAAGTGGGGAAAAAACACTATAAATTTATAAATTTAGTTCTCTGAATTTAGTAATGAAGAGCAAAAAGTAATATACCTTCCCAAACCCCAGAAATTGTTGAAATAATCTGAAGCTTTGCAGTCAGATTATTATTTACATTATGCATGTTTAATTTCAAGAATCCCCTCATTCTTTCAAACAAGTGTCATATTTCATCATTTCATTAATGAGAATTACTTAGAATTAGCTGTAAGTTCTACCAACTCTAGCTACTACTCTTTCTCTTATGGGGTATCTTTTCCTTCCCTTAAATTCATGTTTAAGGAAAAATCCCTCCATTTCATGTCTTTTTCTGGCTCCTGAAATCATACAGGACAGTCAGTTTTCCGTGCTGTGGGTAGCCCTGGTCTCTTTGCTCAGAAATGACAAAGCATGAATGATGAAGCCAGCTCTTCCCCACTCCTCATGAACTTCAACATCTCTGATTATGAGGGAGCTTAAACAAGTACTAGATTTGGCCCATGGAGCTTTGTGTCCCATTCTTATCTGCAGGCCTGACCTGGAGGATATGGGTAAGGGTCTGAATGGAAGGCAGACCTGGGGGCTTCTCTTTCATGGATCCAACAGTGCATCACCTGTGCTGTTTGATGGTGAAACAGATGTTCTGGTTCTTTGTTGTGTTATTCTAGGAGAAGTAGAAGTAACAGTCAAGTGTTTAGAGCATCCAGTAGTTGTAGGCTTGTGACAAGGCATTTGGATTTGCCGTTCTGTTTTCCTCCCTATTTCCCATGTCTGTTTAATTTTGTTTTCTGCATAGGTTAAAGCATGACCATATGCGTTCAGGCATGTGTATGCACACACACACACACACATGCTTACACTCAACCGAAGGGAAAAATACATGGTGAGATAAATAAAACGATATAAAGATTTGTCTCCAGGAATCTAGAGCGGAGCGGTCAAAACAGCCATTTAACAATTATATTTCTTATTCTCTGTGCTAAATCCACCCTGGTCTCTTGCAGGAGCATATTCCTGCAGGGACATTGAATGACAAGGAGATTGGATGAGCAAATAGGGGTACTACACGGTGAAAGAAGAGGGGACGTGGAAAAGCTGAGTTCAAATCCTGATGCTGTCACTAGTAGTTGTATGAACTTGGATAAGTCACTTCAGTCTCAGATAAGTCTCAGAGGCTTGTTTCTGACTTCTGAAACAAATTCCATCTTTTTTTCATCAAAATCTCATGGGTTAGCGGGAAGAAAGACAGAAAAGGATAAGAAGCAATTAAGCCTCTGCCTTCTAGGGCTGCAGCTCTAGACTAGAGAGGCCTGACAAGCATACAGGTAGTGAGAGGACACTGATGTCCTGTGTGATTATTGGCCACTCTGTGGCACTCCTAAGAGATCACAGAGACAAAAAATAGTGGGAGAGGAGAGAGATGTCATTTAACATTAAGTGAGTTCAAAAATACATTATTTATTACTTGTTTTGTAATAAACGTAATTTAGCAGGTGGTACAGAAAATTGGCAAAAGGGAGAAAGGGAAGTTCTGGGACAGGTGGGGTGGCTGCTGGGCAGCCAGCCAGTGTCTAGGAGACACACTCATGTCTGAACTGAACATGTATTATCTGATAGGATGTGTTCCCACCTCATGCAGTGTCTTCCGTATGTCTCAAAATATTGACAGCCTTAAGAAATGATGTAAAAAAGCAAATAAAAAGTAAGGAAGAGAGAGATTACCCAGGAAAACAAGAAGATGGAGGCCAGCTGTTCTCCATTCTTCCTGAGGACAAAGAGTTCTGTCCTCTGATCTGTCCCAGCACATTATCTTATTGCACTTAGCACTTTCTACCTTGGATTGTAGTTATTTATGTACATGGCTTATCTTTCCTACCGAACTGCAAAGTGTCTGGAGCTGATAGTCTGCCTCTTTCCTCTTCAGAGAGCCTAACCCCCTAGACCCCGTCCCCCCGGCACAGACCTTGTACTTAATACTGCCAATCTTAACATTTAGGGGGTAGTTTAAAAGGTAGAGCAAATTTATTTGAAATCAAAGAAATGCAATACAGTGCATAAGCAGATTCTGGTAGAAAAGTTAGACTGTGCCCCAGGGAAGGACAGTCATGGATTTTTACAGAGGAAAAGAGAAAGATGAAGTGATTAAGGAAATGAGTTGATTAATGTTAGAGACCTTAACTGTTCTTAGCTATACATAATCAGTGACTGGTTCTCTAGACAGGAATACAAGGGAACTGACTGATCCTATCCGCCAGCTAAAAGTCCATGATCTTTAGTTCTCCCACAACTTGTTTGCTTGACGATTTCTTGAAACAATTGCTTTTGGCCCAGTTCAAGTATCTTTGCCCTAGTGCAAAAGTTTTTGGCCCAATTCAAACAAGATAGGTAATGCAATTTCTTTGTAATAGCTCCTCGACTCCATTTTAAAATGGCTTCACAAATGTCAGCGTTTCATCACAGTTACTCAGTGCCTGCTAAAAGTAAGAAACAGTGGAAACAGCAGTGGGGTAGGCACTTAATTCACAAAGACTTAAGGAACATTTTCTTGGGGTTGTTGAATCAGGGAATAATTTAATGAGAAAATGTTATCCGCTTCTCTAGAGCCTTAAAAAAATTCTCAATTTGAAATGATTCAAATATGATTTTGTGTGCAGCCAGAGGAGGAGAGCAGCTGAGTTCTCAGGATTCCTTCCAGAGCTCCGAGCTCTGATTTTGTGATGGGAAACATTAGCTTCCACTTCTCTCCCCACTCTTCTCCCTCCGCCTCCTGGTCAACCATGTTTCAATCCACCTTCCAGTGATAAATTACTGGTAGGACTTCTGCATCTTATCTCTTCATGACAGTCTCCTTTTACCTGGTCTCTGGCCTTGGGATTCTTCTCCTGAGTGGGGCCTGGTCCTTATCACAGGCTGTGGCACTTCTCTGGTTCCACGCGCTCCAATGTCTGTGCATTTAGAATGAAATCAGATGGCGGGGCTGCCGCCCTCATCTGGCCTAGAAATAATTGAGACTAGTGATGATGCTCTTTTGATTAATGGTTTTCTGGCCATCTTCCAAATGAGGACTCAAACTTTTGCATGAAGGTGTTTTTTTAAGACATCTAAAATTTCTCTGATTTTCCTTGGAAGAAGCTCTACATACCAACAATCATGGAGATGAGATTTTCCTCTTTCGTCTCTGAATCTGTGGCAATAAGTGAAAATAAGGGGTTTCAGACAAGATCGCTGCATTCTTGTATTTGACAGTGAACTCATGGTTCTCTTCTTAACAGGCACTATGCCTCCTAAGTCTATTTTTTTTTTTTAAGCAGTTTTGGAATGTGATATTCAAGCACTGTTGAAGGTGCATCTTTCTAGTTTGATTTCTCATTTCCTGTGGACTTCAGAGATTCCTAGTTTGCTTATATTTCTTTTTTACTCTTGACAGTAAAGGCTAGAAAACTGTTGGTAGTATGATGAGACCAGGTTCGTGGGGAAAAAAGAGAACTGTGGTTTGACACTGAGCTAAAATATATGGCAAGTTAAAAAAAATTATAAATAAAAAAAATGTATGGCATTCTCATTATTATTAGATGGGGTATTAGATGCTGGGGATCATCTCTGTGGCTCACTGTTCACCTTTCCTCCCCAGGTCTCCACAAGAGAAAAGGTAGAGAGTACTTTGTCAGTGTACCTTTAGATTGCAATAAGGAACTTGGAAGCAATCCCACAGGGGCAATGAGGACAGGTTATTAAACTATACATACCTGGGAGTTGGAATTGTAGAGACCCAGCACCGCCAGCATATTGTCACTAGTCTCATATGACTGGTAAGGGTTTGGAATTGGAGTAGTTTCAACTCTGTCAAATACATGCTACAATTTAAAAAAATTTAGTGCAAATCATGTAAAATAGTTGCATAGTATTTCATGTTGAAATGATAATATTTGTATATATTGAGTTAAATATACTACTAAACTTAATTTCACCCATTTCTTTTTATGTCTTTTAATATGACTACTCAAATATTTAAAATTACATATGTGATTCAAAGTCTATTTCACTTGAACAACACTAGTTTAGATATAGCATTAGGAAAGAATGGGGGCAGTTCTCCTCACTAGAATTTCTCCTTTATTTCTTGTAAAAACAAAAATTGTCAGTTTTGACAGTGATTCTTTGTTGCTTTGAAAGACACACATGTTCTTCTCCATTTGATTTTTTTAGTGAATTTATTATAAATCAGGTGAATTTAAGTCATACAGTCAATAAAACTAGAATAAATAATTGTTGTGTGAGGGGTAAGTGCTGGTTCTGGGCATCGTGACATTGAACAAGACTGAGCTGCTACCCTAGGAACCTGCTGTCTGAAGAGAAGGCGGGCAAGTAACAGCAAATGTGAGGGGTGTGGTGGTAGAAGCTATCAGAATCCTCTTCATGTGAAGAGGGATTCAGAAGGATGGTGTATTCCATTGAGTCATCTATTTTTTCCTTTCTGAAACCTTTTTTAATGTTATTTTTGAGGTAACATTGGTTTACAGTATGGTATATGATTCAGGGGAGTCAGTTCACTCCTCAGATGTATGTCATCATACCACACCCACCGCCAAAGCCCCCTGATCCCTTTGCCATAGTCATTGTGACTCATCTATGGGCAAAAGCCTCTCCAGCGCTACTCAATCGTTTATATGTATAAGTTGATTTTAATCACACAAGTAAAAAATAGTCATTGTAAAAAAAAAAAAAGGAAGAGAGAAAAGAAGTGGAAAAATACAGATAAAGCAGAAAACAACCTTATAGTTGCCGTTGTTATCATGTAGATATCATTCTTTCTAGTAATAAGCCTCTCAAGTGTCAGAATGGAAACTCAGATCAGACAGAGCAAAAATGGAATTTGTGATTTCTCAATGTCTAGATCCAGAGATTCAAACAATTATCAACTCTTTCTGTCCTTTTCTGTCCATTGTTCATTTGTGCTTTCAACTGTGCTGGCCTTATTCCCAGACAGACTTTGTACTTATTCTGGAAAGATGGACCCTGGAAGTTCAGGCTTATATGATCCTTTGTGCCTGAAATTTCTGCCAGGGGTTGGGAGAGGGGTGGGTGAAAGGGAGGAAAAGGAGGTGGAGTAGGGAGGGAGGAGAGAAAACGTTGGCTCAATCATGAAAAATTAATCCAAAACTGAATTGGGAATGAGGAAAGAATATTTCCTCACAGAGAGGCAGCAAAATGGATATATCTATATACTACCTGTCCAACTCCAACCTCCTTTTACCTGGCAAAATAAACGAGGGGAATAAGGGAGATAGGAAGGTGCCTAATACTTTTTAACTTAATGCAGGTTTTAGTAAAATGTAATATAACTACTAAATGAAACAAAAGGCAACATTAAAAGTGAAGAAACATGTGATGCCATTGAAAATGTTAATGCTATAAAATAATGTGTAAGGAATCCTATGTATGTATATGTAAAATGCTTAGGAAAAGCATTGTAAGGATTTACATCAAGATGTTAGTAGTAGTTGTCTTGATCAATAATATAATAGAGTGATTTTTATTTTCTGTTTTCTCCAGTAATAATACATGAATTTTAAGTGAAGAAATTAAGTTATAGTCTACTAAGTCCCCTCACACCTTTGTTCTCACTTCTTCTATGGACTTTTGGGGTTTTGGTGGCGGGTGTTGTGTGATAACACTCATTTGTAGAGGTGTGGCCTATACCCCTAAAACATGACACTACAATGTTAAAATATATATATTATAAAAATATAAAAAATAACACTACAATGCAGTGTTATGTCAATAACATAATAATATAAATAAATAAGTAAAAAATGCAGGTTAACTTTACTGAAAGGGGCAAGACCAAAATCAGATTAATAGAGGAGATATCCTTGCTTCACTGTGGCTTAGACAGTGCTTATTCCAAGAAAAATATTATTGCTTCCCTCGGAGAGGTGTGCTTACCTCTTATTAGTTGACATTTCTAATAATATGATCAGTTGCACTCTCTCTGGTGGGGAAACTGACCTGGACTTAGAGCCTCCACGTTTGATTCTTACTCATTATGAGGCTCCATTTCCATCTCCCTTCCTCATGAGCGGAAAGGACCTGCCTGATGTGTTGGCCAGGACTGGAGGTACATCCTAGTTTTGCTGGATGTAGGAAAGACTTAGAAGAATCTCCTCTTCCTGTCAGAGAAAGGGAATGATGTATTTCCCAAGGGAGAGATGGGGTGGGATGGGTAGGGGTAAAACTTGTGGATTTATGGTATGAGCCACAGTTGGGGTGGGAGAATGAAAAGAAACAGAGCCAAGCCAAGAAGAAGAGCATGTCAGGGGGACTTTCTTGCTGCTAAGACCTAAATTTGGCAGGACCCTCAGTTGCTGTGAGAGGGAACAGTGACATTAGGTAATATTCTTGCTTTGTGTTTTGTGTGTACTCTGGCCCGGTAGTAGCTACATTCTTACCTGGCTCAGCAGTATCTGGTGAAGGAAGGAGCCTCCTCTGCCTTAATTCTCTTGGGAATCTGCTGGAGAAGGGCTGTTAGTCCTCAGAGGGGGAGATTTTAGGGACCCATGTAGCAACTGTAAGGTTTGTTTTCTGCTTTCTCTTCTTGACAAAGGCAAAGACTCCTTAGGTGTGAATTCACTGACCCAAACACCCCCTTTCTTTGGAAAGGATTAATAAAATATACCTTCGTGCTGAAAGAGGAGACATTCTGACATTTCTATATGTGTATGTCACCTAAAAATGTCAGTTTCTCCCCTGTAGAGTAGATCCTTATCTAGCCCAGAGCACGTCTAGAGTCACTTGGGTTTATTTCATGCTTTCATAATAACAGCCCAGCTTCTTGCAGAGAGGAGTTGGTAAATCCTAATAACACTTGCATGGGACTTGATCTCTAACTGGGAATTGAACCCTCAGAGGACTCTACAAACTGTCTCTTGAGACCTTAGGAAGCCTGCTCTCTACTCAAGGATTCGTGAAAAAATACTTCTCTTTGTCTACTCTAGGATTCTTCTGGTTCTTAATAAAATAAAGACAGCAAGTTTAGGTAGTACAAAGTCCAAAAGGACACAAATAAATAACGGGTACACATATTTAATAAAGAACAACCTTTGCTTCTAAAATTGATAGAGCATCTGTTAATCTGATCATGTAGAGCATGATTCTTAGACTAACATAGGACATGATAAAACTCAGTTTAAAGAACAATGTACTTTGCAAAAAAAAATGATTGTGAAATATTTTGTTTAAAGTATATATGGATACTTAATGATGATGACAATTATTTTACAATTTAATTGTGGGAAAATTAAAGGAATAAAGTGCCTTAATGAATTAAAAAGTTATCAGACTGGGCTATGAGAGAGATAAAAAGGAGCGTTTGAATTTTAATGTTACATTCTGTGAATGTTAAACCTATAATCATGCTTCTCAGTATTTTAAAAACCAGAGACAGTGTACTTAGAGTTGCAAAGCAGTTTTGATTGTGTAAATAACTAGCTCTAAATGAATTATATTTAACACTTCAAAAGAATAATCATTTGAAGAAACAACGAATATTATGGACTTGTGGCATTCATGATGAGAGAGCTGATGACATGTATATAGAGAGAAGACTTGTACATTTCTCTATGTGAGTGCAAACTTAATACCTGTCTCCAAACTCAGTCCTGATACAGTTGAAATTGGGTGGGTCTCTTTTATTTTATAACATCTATATATTGCAATAATAACATTATATAAATGTGGGCTTTGGCGTGGACTTACTAAAGGCAATAATATGCACATTTTGTCAAGAAATACAAAACATTTGGCATTTGTTCCATCCATATAATTTTCTTAATTCTGAGAGCTGCAAGAAGTAAGTTGAATGCAAATGGATATTCAACTTTTATTGTACTTGCTACCAAGTCCCTCAAAGAAATAGCTTACTATGCCTGTTCAGTAGATGTGCTTTTGGCCTTGGGATTTTTATACCTTTGGCCTGGGGCTTCAATAGTTCATACATAATAAACAGAGATTAAAGTTGGTTCCTATCATGAGATGAATAATATTTAACATAGCTATTCAACGTATCTAACTTGTAACCTTTGGCCAAATCACTGGAATAATTTGATTTTTTAAATCTGATTTCATCTTGCTTTGACGTGAATTGATTCACTCCTTCCAACAAAAGGTTTGAAATGGGCATTTAGGTATATGTCTTTCCTAACCTATAAGGGAGATTAGTGCCTAAATAATCTTTTATATTTGCACTTCTGTCACAGTCATTTTGCAACACATTTGCATAGGGTTTATACCTTTGAGGTATAATCCCAAGTAATTTATCACTATTTCTGTACACTAAAATTAAATGGCTTAATTCTCAAGGGCTTAGCTGAGAAAACATTTGCTGTTTCGACCAAGCCCCTATAATCTATATTTCTCCAAGTTGTTAAAATGTCAAAATGAACGAGATCAAGCAATGTAACAATAAAGTTCTAAGAGAGTAAACTATAGTCTCTCTAGGCATTGCAATTTTTTATCGGTCTCCTTGATCCAGATAATGAATGCACACTGTTGTAAGTTTCAAAAAATCAAGAAGATTTTAAGAGAACTAATTTGTGGAATACATACAGCACGGAAAAGAAGATTTTGCTGGCAAGGTCAAAGGCTGGCTGTTTCTGGGGAAAAAAAAATTGCTGGGCTTGTGTTTTCAGCCAGTTCTCTGTTGATTTCCAATTGAAATAGTTTATCTGCTAAAAGTATGTTTGAAACACTATCTGTAGTTGTGCAGCACATTTAACAAATTAATGAACTCACTTTCTCTTTACTCTTGAGTTATAATTGCTAATTGTTGTTGGTTAATCTCAGGAAAGCCTGGGCCTTTATTCAAAGTGTTAGCTTTTGAAACATTGGCTGCCTGAATTTCCTCAACTAACATTCAAGACTTATGAAATTTCAACATAAAAAAAATTGTTAAATCTAGACATCTGTTAATGCCCACCAATAACCTGTAATAAGAAGCCTTTGGAATTAAAAGCAAATGCAAGAATTTATGAATATACTAATTGCTTTTTCGTGTTATAGCTACTATCTCACATGGGCTGTGAGCAATGAAGAGAAATTGTGTGTGCGTATGCATGCACATGTACATATGTAGATAGTGCCTCCATGGGGCATCTAGGCTTTTAAGTAGTTCTGAAACAGAGTTATGAATTAGCAGTTTTACCTTTACCTGTAATATTTGCATAGTAAACAACCCCTTTCCCACCCTTACTTGAAAGCCTTTTCCTTCCTTCTTAGTCATTTCCTCCTCTTTCTGTCACAACCTTTAACACCTAGGCATTTTGCCTTTGCCTATCTACCTGTATTGGAGCCAGTTTCCTCCTTGCTGGCCAGCCGGCTATGCAGTTCCCAACAAGGGCAGAGTCTGGATGACAGCCAACAGCCAGACAGCTGCTGTTGCTGGATAAGCAGTGGTGGGGTCGTCACCAGCAGGGAGGATAGGACTAGTTTGGGATGTCCTGTTAATGACAGCAAAACAATTGTCCCTGACAGCCAACTGGCACAAGACTACATTTCCTTTCTCTTTCACCAGGTTCCAGGCTTGAGTCAACTGTACCTGTAAAAGACTGATTTCAAAATGTAGCAGACCCTTCAGACTAGGCTATTGTGGGATACTGTGCAGAGCAAGATTAGATCCAGTTACTTATTTATTATTATTTTTAAAAGATTTATTTTTATTTACTTATTGCATACAAGAACTGGGTGTAGGCCAGATGTGTGTGGGGGTGGTGACAGAAATCACCAGAGACAGAGGAGGGAGCAGAACAGAAGGCTCTACTGAAATACACTGCTGATGAAAGCAGAGATCTGCGGCACCATGTGGGTCAGCTCCCTGGCTGGGATCGAACTCAGGCTGCAGTGGTGATAGCGTTAGAGTGCTGAGACTTAACTCCTAGGCCACCAGGGAGGCCCCAGATCCAATTATTTACAAGTATATGAGCAAAGGTCATTTGCCATGTCCACAAGATGCATGAAGTAAATGCACTCTGGGACAGGCACCACAGTAGGTACTAAATACAAAGATCTATCTCATGTCATGTTAGGATTCCATGGATGAGAGGGAAAGACAGCTCAAGACCCTGTGAGAAGGATACGACAGAGAGGAGTGCATGCTGTGGGGACATTCATGCCTTTGTTCATGGGTACGTGGTGTGTTCACAGTAGCACTTTACCAGGACTGGGATTGCAAGATGGATGAGATTTGAGGGAGAAGAGGCAGGGGTCAAGACAGCTAGCCAGCGGCTACTGTAAGAAGAGGCTGAGGGTTGATAAGGGCCTGCTCTCAGTGAAGTAGGTGTAAAAGAAAAAGAAAATATTAGGTACATATATTACACATGTGTAAACATAATTTTCTCACAAACATGTATTATTTTGAAACACAAACTATAGAACCCAAAGAGTGATTTTGTGCGGTCTAAAACTCATGAAATTTGACCCCCACTTTAAAAGAAGGAAAATATCAAAAATAAAAATTAGTCACAAAGGTGAATATTTATTGTAAGAATTTTTTAAATATTTCATAAATCTCACAAAATTTAGAAATACAATTATCTTTTAAAATTAACTGCACAGCATTCTTCTGTAGTACTTTTTCCTACATTTTTGATAACCTCTTTATATAATAATATTTTTGTAATATTATGTCCTATAGAAAGACTGAAGATAATCCAAGGGATGCCATAGAGCTGTACTTTATAATAAAGGAAGTACAGTAAGTTATTTTATACAGTTCTCACCAAAAAGGGAAAAATATGTATGACAAGTACGTATTTGTACTTGCTTCTTTCTTGAACATTTTCTGACAAGAGATGTCACTTTTTGAGTTGATGCTGATGAGTTGAGTTGAGAATCCAATCCTCCATTTACAATTTTACTATCTGTTGTCTGGAGGGATTTTATTTTACAGATTAGTGTTGGCTCCTTCTGGACCTTCTTCATTGCCCACAAACTTAGAAATCTTAGGACACAGTCCTACTTCTGTAGAGCAAAACAGTCTTTGGTCTTGCCCCTATGTGTCACAGCACAGGGGGAGTTGGAACGGTGGGTATTAGGAACATTCTTTCTAAGCAAGGAGGAGAGTGACTGCATCCAAATACATACTCACCAAATCCAAATTAAATATTGGGTTGTGAGAAAAGTTATGATGTATTTTTTTTTCTGTTTTTCAAGTAAAAATGCATCATGATTTTTCTGACAACCCAATATATTTTCCACTCCACTTTATTTTACCTAAGAATTAATTTCTCAACCATGACACTATTGACATTTTTGGGTGGGTAATTCTTTATTGAGTGGGCCTGTCTTGTGCACTACAGGGTGTCTAGCAACAGGCCTGGCCTTTATTCCCCAGGTGTCAATACATGTGCCCACTGGTTGTAATCGAAAAGGTCTCCAGACATTGCTAAGTGCCTCCTGGGAGTAAAATTACCCTCTTTCCCCCTCACCTCTGAGAACTACCTTGGATGGACATTCCCCAACATGATGTTCCAGTACCATCTACCAAAAGGGGACTGTGACAAAGCAGAAGTTGCAATGGAAAGATGGCAAAAGTTTTTTTCAATTGTCTTAATATTTTACTTTTACAAATTTCATAAAAACATGTAAGCTCATTGCTGGGTGCTCCCCAGGGCCTTGAGAGAGGTCTGTAAAAGTGAAGGGTAGAATGCCTCTAGGGGAAAAAAATGTTCCAACACAGTAAGAATGGAATGACATCTTTATTTAGTGCCACAGTCCAGGACTGGATGATTTTTGTTTTGAAAGAGATAGTTTTCATGGAAATCCATTATTTTGTCGCAGAAAGAACCTAATCTTTCATGGATTGATCCACTGCAAAAACCTCTGAATTGATCCAGAAATAGATATAACTTATTCAGCTCAAGAGGAAAGCATGAAATCTAAAAACGTCTTAGGATTGACTGCTTTCTATGTTTAAAAGCAGTAAGTTGTTATATGTCCCAGCTTCTACCCATCAACATGGATTCTTATTTTAATGAGAACTGATTTATTAAATTCTTCCCATCAAGCAATAAAAATGTTTCCACTCTGTTAACCTGAGTTTCAGGTTTAAAAATTTATTCCCTTCAAAACATCGGAATTCTAAAACTTCCCCCTTTCCTGGGGACCACCCTGTTACATTTCTATATGATAAAATATCTACATAATAAAATTTCTACATGAAAAGTATCTTGTGATTCTATGCAATTAAGCTTCTCATTTGGATGAAAGTGGATGTTCAGAGAAGTTGTAACTAAACATTCATTGTTGTCTGCATATATTCAATCTCTATCTTTTCCCTAGTTTCCAGGGGCATAGTGCTCATGCTTTCTCTTCTGCTGCTCAAATCTACTTCTTTTTAGTTTAGCAGTGATATGTTTGGAAGTTTCAAGATGAGTGTTAAATAAGAAAGTAAAAAAAAAAAAAAAAGTAAAAAGTCAACACACCCAAAATATAACAAAGTTGTCTTGAATCAGGTATGTAGATAGAGCTTGATGATAGTAATGATTAAGATGTAGCCCTGGACTGACTTGGCAGGCTGAATTTATGGGACTCCAGCAGTTCCTGTCTTTTGCCTCAGCCTTCTGTAGTGAAATTCAGCCAAAATAATCCCTTTTTAGTCTTTAGATAGTTTTAACTCTTTCCTATTCCTTTGGTTCCTTTCTTTGAGTGGGTGTTAAACACCTATTGAATTCTGAATGTAATTACAAAAAAAAAAAGTACGAATATTCTTTTACACATAGATTTCCTTTTTGCTCCCCTTTTGAGGAGAAAAATATTTATTCTGATAATTGCTTGTAAGATTAAAATAGGATAGTGTTAACCCATCTAAAACTTTCCTTCTTATTCCTCTAACATAGCTCCTCTACATCTCCATCTACATGCCCCTTATCCTCAAAATTAGGGTTCAAAAATCTGACATGTTAGAATGCTTCTTATGTTTGGATTTACCAGGTCTTGAATATTTCCCTAATGCCACATGTAATTCATTAGGCAAAAATGTATTGAGTGCCTCTGACTTTCTGGGGCCTGGAGGTATATATGTAAACAACACTGACCAATTGCTCTGGTTTCATGGTCTTTATATTATAGTTGATTGATATTCTATTTGCTAAGGTGACCTTATAAGCATGTTTTACAATCATTTCACCTGTTTTGGTAATTTGAGTCACATAGTTTTTTTGTTTTGGAGAAATGGATTTTTCTTTATATAACTTGTAAATTCAGGAGACATTGAATCAGTCTCAAGTAAGTCTAGAAAAGTACTTTCTTCCCTATTTTAGCCAGCTTCCATCTGTAGCAATTATCCTTTCTGAGATGAAGCCCATCTTTGCTCAAGAGGCCTTCATCCTCAAAGCTCATGCCATCACTAAGGAATTTTAAGTGTTCTGCTGGATACTACTTGAAGAGACACATGTTCATTTCTACAATGCACCTGTTTCTATGGTGGCCTTCCTCTCTACTCAACTCAGTCAAGAGCATTACCCAAGCATTAGCCCTTTCTCCTGCTTCTTCAGAATAGTAAAAATAGCTTGTATGTACTAAGGGCTTCTTAAGAGCCCAAACAGTCTTAAGGATTTTTATATGCATTAGCTCATTTCACCCATACAACAGCCTTGTGAGGCAGAAGACAAAATAGAGGTTGAGAGAGATACAGACAGTTGCCCAAGGCTACCAATTAGGAAATAGCAGAGCCCAGATTTAAGCCTGAACAATTGAATTCTGGTGTCTGAATGTTTAACTTTCATTATGAACTTTCATTAACTTTCATTATGTGACCTGTATTGATTTCTGTGGAATTTAGGACCATGTGGATACAAAGCAGATTATGATGATTGGATGAGAAAGGGCTTGCTAAATTCTCTTATTACCACATGAGAAGCAATAGCATGTCTTTGAGATATCTTCAACATCCCAAATTACCCTATGGCAGCCCCATGATGAAATATGGTAGAGAATAACATGCCATAGAACTTTCAAATTGGGAGAACATGGTTAGGCCATCTACAGTACATATGTACATACATACTTGTATTTCTCTATGACATAAATGTGTATTTGTGAGTATATGAATATATATATATTTTCAGGAGCATTAGAGATTCTTGAATAAAGACAATACTTGAGTAGCTGTAAATAACATTCTTTAAAGGTGACATCTTTCTGATGAGACACATAAAGGATGCTCTCAATTGTGCATGCTAGGAATCCTTTGGAGAGCTGTATATGTATGTGTGTGTGCACACTTCTATAAGGCTACTTCTTTTTCTTGTTACTGTGGTACCATCCTCACAAACCTATGATTCACAACAGGAATGTAGCTTGGAACTTCTGCTATGTAAGCAGCTGCAGATACTTCAAATGCCATTGTACATGTGATCCAGGAGTTGCTATAAATTTGCCCCTAAAAATAAAGTAACAAGTGACTGAGCAGCAATAGGAATTAATCACTGCAGTGTGTGAATGGAATGTGCTAGGCTCTACCTCAAAATCCTAATATAAAAAGATTGTTATAATTAAAACACAGAAGAAACACCCAAAGATGCTATATTTGATGAAATGTGCTACAGACTTTTGGGAAAAGCATTTTTTAAAAAAGATACAAGATAGAAAAAGTGTTTCCATATCTTCTATATCATTGCAAATAGGGTGCTGTCATTGCACCACTAAAATATTTATCATACAAAAGAATTTAAATTGGAGTCAATCTTGGTACACTGGGAGTTTTTGGAAACTAAGAGGGATAACTGACTCTCTCAATAAAGCTGTTCGCCATGATGAGAAATAACTTCACAGCTAAAATTTCTGTCACAATTTGTAGCAAAGATTAATTACCTTGATGGTTCAGAAATGTGACTAACATTTGTAAAAGCCAGACATCTCAAGCTTTCAAAATTACGTGTGAATGATTAAATTCTTTAAAAATAGCCTCAACCAAAGAAAAAAGTATATAATATGGGTTTTTGAAATCTGCTTTTTTCTTGTGACTCTAAGATAGTCAGCTTCCAGATTATACAATCCTGCCCTTCTTACTCCTGTTACTTCTTTAAAAATAAGTAAGAGGAGAAAATAAGAGAGAGAAAGGAAGAAAAAAGAAAGGAAATGAGGAGTGAAGGAAGGAGGATGTTGGGATGAAGGAAAAGGAAAGGAAAGAATGACAGGGAAAGGAAGAAGAAGGGGGAGAACAAAAGGAAGGAGGGAGGGAGGAAAGGAAAGAAAAAGAGAAAGGAAAGAAAAAGAAAAGAGAAAGAGACAGAGAGAAAAAGAAAACACTAACCAGAAGAAGGCAAAAAAAAAAAATATATATATATAAAACAGCACTTTTAAAAAGGTCACTAAACAGATGTTTCGGAAAAGGCTTTCTGATTCAAAGTACACCACAGGTAACAGTGTTAGAGCTATTTGAAAGGGAATTTGATTGAAGATCAATTTTTGGACATGGGGGAAGTGAAAGAGATTTCTTAAACCCACTTGAATTACTGAAGATGAAAGGTTAAAAGCTTTAAAGACCAAAAACTACATTAGCGACTGAACAGTAAATACCATCAACAGAGACACAGAAGAATTAGCAAACAAATATTAAATGAAGAGGGAAAAAAGAATTCATTTCAGAAGCCAAAAAAATTTCCTTTTCTTTGTATTCCAAAATTGATTTTGCAGTTTTAGACGGAAGTACTAATGGGTAATTTCTATTTAATGCGTTTTAAATAAGTGTACAAAATTACTCTCAGCTCCAAAGGAACAGGGATCAAAACAGGTAGGTTTCCTTGGACAGCTTTGCCACTGGTCTACACTGTATTAGGAACTGTGAGTGTTTCTACAAAGAGGATGTGCTATGGTCTACAGCTCTCTTAATCTTACATGAACTAGGCTTAAAACCACACACTGTAAGCTTGGTTTCTGTGGCATTTTTTGGTTTTCTAGAAGATCTGAGTTACAGGGGAGTGGAGGACTGTTTGATGTTGAGAAGAATATATGGTTATATCTTTTTTTTTAAGATTTATTTATTTATGCATACATGAGCTGGGGTACAGGCCAGAGTCGCAGGAGGTGAGAGGATTCACCAGACAGAGAGGGGAGTAGAAAGGCAGACTGACTGAAACACACTGCTGAGGGCAGCAGCAGGCAAGGCAGGAGAGGTCTGCTGTGCCATGTGTGTCCCCTTCCTGGCTGGGATTGAACTTGTGCTGCAGTGGCCGCAGTTTGCTTCATAGTGCATTGCTTAACCCACTGCACCACCAGGGAGGCCTACATGGTTATATCTTATTAGTCTAACATTAAAGGACTTTTCTAGGTCACTGACAAATATTAACTTTTTTTAAAGAAGGGGTTTTATCTACCTACCTACCTACCTACCTACTTACCTACCTACCTATCTATCTATCTATCTATCTATCTATCTATCTATCTATCTATCTATCTATCTATCTATCTATCTATCTATCTGTCTGTCTGTCTGT
>JAGFMF010011655.1:1519899-1577727 GCA_019455555.1 Galemys pyrenaicus | reverse complement strand
CTCCCCGCTCTCTGTGGTGAATCCTCTCACCCCCCACACCTCTGGCCTGTGCCCCAGTGCTTGTATGCATAAATAAATAAATCTTTAAAAAAAAAATTATATATCTTGGGACTTTCCCCAAATTTATACAGAAATATAGATGTAAAATAGTTACATACTAATGAAAATTGGAAACCATCTAAATGTATAAAGCCATAGAATTATTTAAGTAATTTACTATATGCATGCAATTTAGGTTAACATGTAGCTGATTAAAAGAATGACTCAGTATGTACTATAGCTGTATCTCTACATGCTATTTGGAAAGAGTAACGAGATTTGCCATTAAATTAATAGAGGAAGGTAGAGAAGAGTTGCATATAAATTCTTTTTTTTAATGTGTGAAATATATAAAGATATACATCTGTGTGCACTCATCTATATGAAAAATTTCACAGCAAATGATTTATACAATTTGCTTTGGAGAGGAGACCTGGGCATCAGGAGGAATAGAGATTTACACTTCAAATTTTTCTTGTTCTTTTTTGTGAGTTTTCTTTATAATCATCAATATATACTTCAGAATTCAGAATACAACTGAAAATATTTATGGACGCACATCTGTATTTTTTTTTTTTTACTTTGAAAAATGCTTTTCAATGAATTCACTCTTAGAAGACACAGGTGAGAGTTCAGGTGATGCCAGGTGTCACTTCCTGCTACTAAATTAAATGAATGGGAAGACTTAGTTTCTTTGCTTTTTGAATCATGATTTTTTTTTTTTTAATTCAAGTACCATTGTTTTACACCCTTGTTTTTAACAGTATGGGACTTCGCCCTCAGTGGCGATCACCATAGCACTGCCACCACCAAAGCTTCCAGAGTCCTCCACCACAGTCCGTTGTGTTCTCCTCCCCAACACTCCCCCTTCTCACTCCTTCCCCTCCAACTCTGAAAACTGTGATCAGCATTCAAGGGTTCGTTTTATAATTTGTCTTTGTGGGACCCTTTATTTTGTTTTTCTATTTTTCCACATATAAGTGACATCATCTGACATGTGCCGTTCTCTTTCTGGCTTATTTTGCTGAGCATAATCCCTTCCAGCTCCATCCATGTTGCCACAAATGGCATGGGTCTCTCTTTTTTGATGCTGGGTTGTATTCAATCATGTATATATACCACATCTTCTTGACCCACTCGCCTGTTTTGGGGCTCTGGTAAATAGTACTGTAATAAATTTAGGAGTACAAGTTTCCTTTAGAATTGGTGTTTTGTATTTTTTGGACTAGATACCTATGCCTGGAATTGGCTGGGTACTATGGCAGATCTGTTTTTCGTCTTTTGAGAAACCTCCACACAGCTTTCCATGTGAGCCAGACCAGTCTGCATTCCCACCAACAGTGTAAGAGTGTTCCTTTTTCTCCCTACCCTTGCCAGTACATGTTGTTTCTGGGCTGTTTGATATGGGCCATTTTCACAGGTGTGAGGTGTCTCATTGTGGTTTTGATTTGCATTTTCCTGATAATAAGTGATGATGAACGTTTGTTCGTGTGCCTGTTGGCCATCTGTATGTCATCTTAAATCACAAAATTTTAAAGTAGATGAATTTTCAAAGATTTCTTCTGATAAATCATTATCAAGAAAGATGAAGGTAAGAAGAATTAACTCCAGAAGAGTCTAGGACTGGCTGGGAATTAGGTGGGTGAAAGCCCTTTTGAGCAGTTGCCTAAGACTTGGCCTTGGTGGGTGGAGGAGGGAATTTTGTAGGAACCTTTGTGACTTGCTCCCAGAGAATCACTTGAAGCCCATTTTGTTCAGCAGTAAATTGTTACCATATGGTGTAATAGTCTCTCCCAGACTTGTAGCTCCCATTATACAAATTTTGTATATTTTTGTAGTTTACATGTAAGGAAAAGTCCTTGTGACTTTAATTAGTTATTATTTTTGTTATCTTAAGATTATTTTATTTTTGTCCACAGTGAATAAGCATGAATAGAGTAACTAGTTCCAAAGTATTATAAAAGTAGAAAATTGTCCCTTGCTCAAAGATCACTATTCTTGATATTCTGGTAGATTTCTCTTCTATGTTTTTTTTTCATTTGTTCACTGATTTAATTTGACCTTTTATATGGATGTGATCATACTGTCTATACAATTTCATTTCCTGTTCAGACAGGCTGGGGGAGCGCCTTCAGGGCCCTGCACTATAATAAAGATGTAAGGGGACCTGGATTATTATTATCATTAAACAGCTCCAACCAACCAAAACAGCCATAAAACTCCTTAGGAAAATATGGTAACAGGTCATTGAAGGTAGGGTTGCAGAGTCGGATTGACAGGGGTTGTGGACATAAAATTTAAATCCAGGGACCAGAAAGGGGCTTGATTTATACTATTTGATAACTTTTCAACTTGCGAGAAGGGAAACCAAAATTTATTTCTGTGTTGCATTGTGTTCTCAGCCTCAGCTCTTGCTGATCTGGCAGAGCCATCCCAGTGGCGAAAAAAGAGCATCTGCTAAACAGCTCTTGGTAGAATCAAACTAGAAATGCTTTAACTTGAAGTAACAGAGAACCCCACTAATAATGGATCCTCTATAGACATTCTTTTTTCTCATATGCTATGCCTTCTGGGCATAAATTGTTGCTGGCTTTGATTCAATGAATGGATAATATCAGGGTTGGCACTTTGTGATCCTTCTGGTTTCTCCTACGTGCCCACATTCCATGATCACAAGATGGCTGTTGCACTTAGGTCGCAAAAAGGGAAAGGTCAGTGGCAACCAAAAATACTTCCTTTCACTAGAAAATTAGAAGCCATCTCATTGTTCCTATGTCTGCCTATTTCTCAGTAGCCCAACTATGTCAAATGCCCACTCTGAGATATGGGAGAGGATGAGAGGGAAGATATTTAGTTGGTCACATTGTTATCTCACACAAAGCTAAGGATCTATTATCATGCATGAAGTGGGAAGTAGGTATCACACAGACAACTGGCTTTAAAGGACACACATTTTCAAATATATATTAATTAATTAAAAAAAACAAGTACACACATTTTGTCTGTAAAATAGAAATACAGACATTATATGCCACAGGTACAACGTTGTTCTCTTTAAGTTTCTTATTTCTGTGTTGTATATAGAATGAATTTTTCAGTTGCTTCCTGCTCAGCGGTGGGTGCTATAAAACTGATGAGAACGGGATTCTAGGTGTACCTAGACATGACAGCTCTGAGCACAGACATGCCAACTCAGGAATGTGAATATTCCTGCCAGCCAAAGGTTTCCCAGAAGATGAAGATGAGTCTAGAAAGGAACCATCACTGCCTGGGGGAATGGCTACTACTTCTCCGCTGTGAGTCCCTGTGCATCTCCTGTGAAAAACCCATTCAGAGCCTTGACCGTTGAAGGAAATTACCCCCATCTCATCACATACATTTTCCTTTTTTTTTTTTCATTTAAACCCAGCTCCAGGGATATAAGCGCTGGGAAAAAGCAGTGGGTGTCAGAGGAAATGTAGAATACACAAAGCCTGCAGAAACTGCAAAACATGACCTGGTGGAAGTGGACATTGGGTTACATGTAATTACAACAGGCCCATGAATATTGTCATTTCACTCAACCTCCTCTGATTGTAATGATGAGAAAAAAAATTTCTGCTGATGTTGAACTAATGTTATTCAAAGACCTGTTTTCATTATATATAATTTTCATTAAAGTTGAAGTTTCCAAAAATCTATCAGTGGTGAGGACTTACAGTATGTGAACTGGACTGAATTTTTCAAGCCTAAATGAAACTGTATTGATAAATGTGAATGCCTGAACAGCAGGAGAAGATTTGAACAATCACAGTAATGGCGGTTAAGGGTAGAAATATGTACCTCAAAAGATATGCTGAGGTCTTAGAGCCTAGTACCTGTGAACATGACCTTACTTGGAAATAGGGTCTTGGCAGATGTAATCAAGTTATAGTGAAGTCAAATTGAACTGGAATCTTTATAAGAAAGGGGAAAACTGGACTCACAGATATACTGGAAGAATGCTATGTGAAGAGAGAGGAGAGGTGGGGGTTGATTCAGCTTCAATGAAGGAAAGTCAAGGATTGGCAACCACCCTCAGAAGCTAGTAAGAGGCAAGGAAGATTTCTATCTAGTCTCGGCCTGCATGGCCCTCTGACGCCTAAATTTTGAACTTTTAACCTTCAGAACTGCGACAGAGTAAATTCTGTCATTTTAACCCATTTGTGGCACTTTGTGAAAGGAGCTCCAGGAAGTGAGTGCAGTAGGGGAAATTGTTTTAGTTGTGTGCTCCTTATATGTGAGACCATGAGACCAGTAACACGTGTACTGTCCTAGCTTTGGTATGGCACCTTTGTCACTCTATTTTTACCAACACCTTTTTCCTGATGGAGAGGAATAGAATGCATTCCTCAACTGCCTTGATGTTTTTTCTAAAGCAGAAACTTATGAGATTGCTGTTGCTTAGACAATACATGGTGTTTTGCTTTGGTGGTTAAGCATTTTTAATTAGGAGCACAAAGCCTATTAGAGAGAAGGCATTCATTGCTTCCCTAAATCTCTTACTATTAACTGAGGATGCTTTAACTCTGTCTCATTTGTATCTCTCTCTTTGTTTCTGGAGGAGCATTTTGTTTTCACACCCTTGAAACCCTCATGTCCTTTTATGGCAAAACTCCATGAGGAAATATTGAGGAGGCATTCCTGCCATGGTGGCCTTATATATGGCCATAGGCTTGGATTTCTGCTTTATTCTTATCTCACCTGGATCTGGATGAGTAAGGTGAAGAAGGTGTGAAGTGAACTTTTATGAAGGAGTCAAGGTTTGCAGAGTATCTGTGCTACACGCTTTATTTTATTTGAAGTTTCCTGGTTAACCTCTTTTAGCATTTTGCAACCTGCCTCACACTCCTTTTTATTATTATTTTAAAATTTCTTCCCCCACCCTCTCTCTGGCAGGCCTCTCTGCCTCACATTTCTTACACAACTTAAAATTTTTTCCTAAGCATTCTAAATCATAGTTTAGCACAATAGAACTTGGCAGTTTTAAGTGAACTATGGTTTCTTCACATCATTTTTCCTTTCAAGAATATGAAATCAAATTTTAGTAAATCCCATTTTGAGTTCCCTGAAAATTGATAATTTTTAATATGGAAATAATAATTGTTCTTTTTAATTGATACCACCCACATATTTGGTTTAAACTTTTTTAAAAGTAGATATTTGAGTTATTTAAAGTTAGAATACCCATAAAATTAGAGCAAAGTAGTTTTATTGGAATATCACTTCATGTTCTAATGTCTAGGCTATAGAAATGTAATTGTCACTTTGAGAATGTTGAGATATTTGTTATTGTAGACAAGTTTTTAATTGACACGTATAAATACTACTTGTTAAAACTTCTAATTCTTACAAAATTCAAGTTAATATTTAACACATGAAACAAAACAAGAAGTAAAGAAAGTCTTAACGCTAAAGTTTCACCATTAAAACGTGCTTTAAAGCTTCTGAACTTAATCTGAACCTTTATTTTCAGTAGGTGCCATTCAGGAATCTGAAAGGGGAGTGACAGAAACATTGTTTGAAACTGCCTCTAAAACAACTTAAACCCCTGGAATGCATATTCCAGGTCAGCTTTAGTAAGCAGTAAACCCCATCGAGATTGAGGATAGAGAATCATTTCTGGAAACCCTGTTTCTGTCTGGTATTTCTCCTCTTCTTACCACATAGAAGTAATGTGGGGTGCACTGGTTCCTTGGGGGCTGGATGAGTCATGAAGCTAGGCACCAGGATAAGGAATACATAAGAAGGAAAACCTGAATTTTTTATCACATTGGCCTCTCCCTTCTACCCTTTTCCTTTCTTGATTACTGACTACCATCAAAGTAATGAACTTGGAAATTACTTTCATGATACTTCCCCCTCCTTCGCTCCCCATTCATATTCTGATCCACATGAAATCTAAAGTTACCTTCTTTACAAGTAATTTTGCCCCTTTATCCCCAGCCTTTGGAATTCTTGTTCACAAGAACAATTACAGTGGGCTCCTATTTGACTTTCCAGTCCAGCCTTCTCTCCAACCTAAATTTCATGCTGATATTAGAGAGATCACAGATAGGAACAAATTACTTGCCTGCTTAAAAATTTAAAAGATTTCAATGCTATTGGGGTAAATCTTGATTAGAGCTGATCTCGACCTTCTGAGCAAATCTTACCTTTTACTGTGGACCCCTTACAACTTTACACACACGCAGGGTCATGGAGTCCCCAGTGGTCACTGGTACAACTGAAGGGGGCGCTGTTCACAGTCTATGTGGCCAATGTTCCGTCTGTTGGAAATGCCTTTTCCTACCCTAACCCTTTTTAAGACACACGTTGTCTTAATTTCTTCAAGTATTTTCCTTCCTTTCTTCCTGGTGTGCCCTCTTTACCCTGTGTCTATTTCTTTTATACACTGTACAGCTCAATATAAGATATTTGTTTCCTTGCTTCTCTGCCTTCTTTCCCTCTCTGCCCCCCCAGTAAAGAATAAGTTCCTAAAGCAGGGACTGTTGTATTTGTTTTATATCCCAGAAGTTTGCTGATCCATAGAGATGCTGAATATTTGATATGGGAATATGAGTAAATGAATGAATGCGATGCAATCTTAACATTGAGCTGATGTGGAAAACTCTGGGTTATGTTTAAATGTGTATTTTTGTTGTATGTATTTCAATTGTGTTTATTTTTTTAACAGCTTTGGTCCCATCCTAACTACTGTCCCTCATAATTGTTTTCTAGTTGCTTGACCTATGGCTTTTGTCTCTAGTAGTATTTGACTTTTCATGGAGCAAATATTATCTGCGACCATACACCATCCGCTCTCTTGTATCATATTTCCCCGCCTTTGTGGGGACGATCAAGGGTTTACTGTGGCTGCAGTGCAATTGGCAGCTGTCGGAATCAAAACTCATTAATAAAATAACGATAATGCTTCAAAGAACATTACATTACTCCTTCAAAGTCCTTTGTGAACATTATCTTATTAATCATCACAATAGCTCAGGGGAAGATAAACATTGTTAGTTATCTTACCTAGATCATATTTTGAAGGAGCTTTTTTCCCCCTTGTTATTGTTTGATTATGCTATGAAATCTGGATAGCAATTTTCATATTGGCTATTTGGATATAATTTGATATGCTGATGTAAAATTTCCCTGGATCAGTAAGGTGGTTTTTATTTTTATTTTAGATGTCTTACCGGGACTCTTGTCGAATTCTTTCCAGAGAACTGAGCAAAGAATAACAAGCAAAAAGACTCAGATATTTCTTCTCAAGGACTGAAATTTTCTGGATAGTTTGAGGTTCATTAAACCATTAGTTCATGTTCTAGAAATCAAAAGATGAATTATTTGCACACACACTAGGTGTTCATGTGATTGTTGAATGACTAAATGATGTACTAATTTGTAATTTAGAAGTTTATATGAAGAGCTTATGTAGGAAATTTGTATACTACTCAGGGATTTCATTAGCATATAATCAAGTGGTTAAAAGAGACATATTTTAGGAAATGAATTTTACCTAGAAAACTGGTTTAAAATATTTTTCTCAGTAGTTCTGTTCTCACCTCTTCTCTAGCATCCTATGTTTTTCCTCATATCACTTTTTACATATTTTATAGTATATTTGTTTATAATTTTAGTTTTCTTTCTTTATCAGGGAACATATTTCTTGTGTTCCTATCATATAATAAGGGCTCAGTAAATGACTGTGGAATTGAAAAAAATTGACTAGAGAAATCTCATAAAAAATTGAAAGGAATATATGTTTGATTTCAAAATTATAGGACGGGGATATCAAATACTTGGGCATTCTGTTCAATATGGGTGGCAGGTATTTTCAGTGTATTTTGCGTGAACACACACAACTACTGGAACATTTTCTTCTTTCAAGAAATGAGCAATGTCACAGATAATATAGGCACTCCCTACTTTCTAACATGGAGTCTTATTTAATGGGAGTGTCCAGGATGGAGTGTCCAGTGGTGCAGCTATGACTCTGGTGCTGGGAAAGTATTCTGAGATGAGACTTCCTGAAGTTTACCTCAAATTCCTTTCCAGTCCAGGCAGACATTTCTGACCTCAGAGATTCCTGTCAAATCCACATCCACTCCATAAGTACAGACTCAAAAGACCAAGTTGGAGGCAGACTGTGGTAGTAATCAAATGCAGTAATCAGCACAGTAGTATGGTAGCAGTGGGGTGTGAGCTGAGTGGAAGGGCCCCACATTTTGTTATCTTGTGTTTCCCTTCCTGGTTGAACTCGCACTTTTCACGGACACCCTTTCTTGCCTTTCTATATACTGTGCCTCCAGACAGTACCAGTGCCAAGGTGAAAGATGGAAGATTTCTGAACCCTCCTTCCCCCTTCAGTTTGAAGAGACTCTTGAAACCATTCTCCAATCCCCAGGGAATTGTATCTCATTGTTGAGAAATGCCTAAATAGAACACACAGGCTTCTATAAGCCACTTTTTAAGATCGCAGATAAGACAACTTTATATTTCTAAAATCTTGTTCATTCTTGTCTTTTCTCTTTCAAGTAAGAAAGTTAGTGCTGACAACCCATAGAGAAAGCATAGCAAAGAGGATTAATCTGATTTTTGATTTCAATATTAGAAAAGTAGATCTTCCATAACTTTATGCTACAGAGAGAAGAAACAGCCATTAGCTTCCTAGAAAAATTGTCATTCTCTAACCACAAAATCCCAAATCAGTCTAGTCTTTTCAGCTTTAGTTCTTATGCTCTGCACTTAGTAGTGCTCATATCAGCATCTGTTTCATTCTTTTAACCGAATAACATTGTTTCGAGAAAATGTCTGTGCCTCAATTGTCCATGTTTTGCATAGCAATTTTAGATTGGATATTCATAGCAATTAGGACTGTGATTACTCTCTTGAGCAGTGTGCTAAACATGACTATATCCCCAATGCTGAAACTTCTGTAAGGGAGTGTTTTGTAGCTTTGGGGAGCTACAGAACTCTGTGTGACTCTGTTTTCATAAGACTTTTTTAAAAAGCCATGGAACCCTATTTTCATGGAAAACTTTGGCAGTTGGTTGTGCTTTGGTGGAAGCACCCAAAAAGATGTTAAACAGGTAGGGCTACCTTTTCAGTCACATTAGTTCCCATAGTGATTTAGCTAGTGTCTCTCCTAGCTACTCTGGTAATCTGCAAATCAAAACTTTCTACAAGTCTTGAAGCTATTCCCTGGAAACTAGGCAGTGGCAGTCATTACATGAAGTTCTAGCTTGTCAGTTCTTGTGATTAGGAGGCAGAAGAGAATTTTTAAACTATTTACTTCCCTTTTAAAAATTACAAACACTCCCTAAACTAGAGGGATAATTGGCTCCACAGCTTGAAATTTAGAGTTGGACAGTTTGGAGTGGATATATATATACATAATCTTTTTCTAAGAAGGAGAAGTTGTACCCAGATGATGATTCTTTTCCATGTTTTTGAGATAAACCATTTGATTTATCAGGTCAGCCTATAGCCTTTTGAGATGCCAGATTAGTTGCAAAGCCCAAGCAAGGGAAATTGATGTGTTTGTTTTTTTTTCCCCACTTACTAACTGAAAGACTAAACTGAAAGTCTAGTGAATTTGTATCTCCTGTGCCTTAGTTTCCTCATCCTCCCCAACTTCTACCCTCAACTTCAGCCGAAAGGTTAATTAAAATTCTAAGCTCTGATATGAAGAAGACATTCACTTAGCCTTAGGGTTCAATTTTGTCTTCTGTAAAATAAGCAGAGATTGGAATAAGATCTCTGTAGTTGCTAACAATTGATGATTACTGATCCGTCATGGCCACACAGCCATGTCAGGAGTGCCCCACAGAAATCTGAACCACCATTCTCTGAGATTTCTACGTATCTGACACTGGAGTTATGCACCCTTGTGGCCCCCTGTAGGGTGGTTTGAAAATGATGACCAAGTTTCATCTCAGCCTTAAAAAAAAAAATCCTTCCTTTCCAGATGCTTTGAAGTGTTGCCACTGAAGCCCCAAGTTTAAATATTATTCTTTCTGGTATGATTCGGGGACAAATAACACATTAAATCATCAACAAATTATATGAATGGTTTTTATTTCCTCCATAGTGGAAGACCCTAGAGAAGTATGAGAATGTGGGGTAGATGGAGTAGAGGAGGAAAAATTTCCTTCTAGCTTTTTATGTCCTGTGGTCCGTCCCAAGAATTAAACTGACTTAAGACAGATTAATAGGATCAAACTTACAAATTTTAGTTAATATTTTAATGTGCATATAGGAGTCTGCAAAGGAAAATGAAGAATCAAAGAAGTTGTTGGGCCCCTAAATTTATATATCTTTTTAAACAAAGAATGATAAATTGGGGGCTGGGACAGTACCAAGGGGATTGGACTCGGGAAGTAAATTATGGGATAGTGACTAAGAAATGGGTGGGGAGAACTAATGGAAGATCAGGGTTAGTTTAGTAGATTTATTTGTACAAGTCCTTTTTTGGCAGTAAGTTCTATTCTCTGATGATAAGAGTGTCTTTCTTTTCCTGGTGCAGAGACAGTACCTTTCTCATGGGAAACCTTATCACCTGCTGTGGGTAGAAAGGGAGAGGTCAGAGAACCCTTCCTCATCTGTTACTCAGGGCTTTTAGTTCAAAATAATCAATATGCTTAAGTGGCATATTGTTTTGGGGTAACATGTTCTGAACCTATTCACTCGAAAGGTGTTGATGGTCAGGAAAGAGAGGTTCAGGAAGGTATTCTTTTTTTAAATAACTGGATTTAAATATGGATTCAGTTAAACATTTGTGTCTTAGTTGCCATAAGTTTGTAGTAGCTTCTTTTGGAGGACTGTTGTGAAGACCCAGTCACATAGTATGTCAGGTACCTGGTGTGCAGTAGGCATTCATGAAGCAGAACTACTGTCTACTCATAGTTTTACCCACAGCTAGATTTGCAATTAGATGTTCGAATCATCTAGTTGAAAAGAAAACTCAAATAGATGTCTTGGTGTTCAAGGCACAGACAGACACACCTTCCCACTTGAGGAACAACTTTTTATTTCATAATCTGTGCCTCTGGCACAGTTGGGCTGAGATGCCAAGAAGTATTTGTTCTCTGATCTTCCTCACGCATCCTCCAGTACTTCTGAGAGTTTTGGCACATGTTTCAAAATGTGAAAATGGGGGTGGTAGTCTCTAAACAGTAAAATCACGTTAAAAGCTCATTTTATATCCTTCCATTTGAATATGAACTACAGTGTGGAAATATTCATTGTTTTTGTTAGGTGGTGGATTTTCTCTCTTTTTATCTGTCTTCCATTAGGGAAGTATTTCAATTGCTTGCATGGTTTATTTTGTGGAAATAAGAGTCTATTGTTCTATCAGTGGAAAAAAAAAAACCTACTGCAATAACCATTTAGAATAGGGAGAAGGAAGGAAAGTATTTTGGAGAAAAATAATTCCTTTCCCATCTTTCTCTTAAGTTGTATATCTTGGAACTGGTTTTCCATTATAGATACCTTCTCTTTTGTTTATGAAAAAAATAATCTCTAAGAGGACAAAGCCCATAGGATTTGTCCATTTTCCTAACTAATTTTCAGGCATGATGCAAAAATGCCATTAAGAAACTCTGTTCTTTGTCCAGCCCAATTTAAAAATATTTCTTTAGAGCTTACAAAAGATTTCAAAAACAAGTTAAAGGACTTCTCTTAAAAAAGGACTTCTCTGGCTGCCCTTGGGAACGTGGAAATCATATTTCTAAAACGTTCTTCTGAACTGTCTCTGAAATATAATCTTGAATAGCATTAGGCTATCTTCCTAGCAAAGGGCAGTTTTGATCTAGCTTTCAAGCAGAGTGATCATGGTGTAAGGTAGTCAGACGGTGCCCCCAATTTGGAGACTTTATTCACTTTTTTAAAAAGATTTTTCTTCCAAGGAGGATTTTTCTTAAAACATTTCCAGGTTAAAGCTTTACAGTCTCTTTAGAAAACTCTAGAATCTACTACCAGAATAAATGTTAAAAGGATAAGAACCAAACACAGGGAAGCATGTGACACTGAAATGTGTTTCATAATAACTTGTAATTCACTGGACTTAATACATTAACTCTTTACCAAGTAGACAAATATGTTGCCCATTCATCTTTTATCTCATTTCACCATGTAGATTGCAAAGGTAGATCTTTTTTTATGGAGGTTATTTCCTTTTATTCATTTAGAAATATTTTTTGGGGGGGTTAGTTTTTTCATTTGACAAGTTCTGTGAAACTGGGGAATTCTAGATTTGATATTCTTTGGAATTCCCTGAGGTACTTTGTTTAGTGCTGGTCCTAGCTGCTCCATAAATACCGCACTTGTCCATTTATTGGTTGGCTCTCTTTGAGCTCAATCTGTAATCCAGCAGAAAATTAGAGAGGTTTGAGGCTTTTTCTTTATGCTCAGTTCAGCTAACAGGAAAGAATTTCTAAAGAAAATATCCACTTATTGCTCTGCCCCCACTATTCACCCTTCCCTCCTCATTAGGTCTGAGCTATAAAGAGCACGCCAAGACTGTAGAGCTGTCTTTAGTTTAATGTTTTGAATGATAGGAAGATTGAACAGGTCTCAAATCTTTTTGTGTTGGGTCTGCCAGTTGTAGTTTCATCACCCCCCTCATTCAACCGTGAGGCAGATAAACTTAGCTTTTGGGTGATTGGCAGATATACCTTCCTCTCATAGATAGTCAGGAACTGACTGCATTTTATTTTGCTATGTTTTATTGGGTTCTTTTCTATTTTATTATTTTTAATTTTTCTTTTTTTTTAATTGCGGTGACATTGCTTTACATACTGTATATGGTTTAGAGATAGAGGATCACACTCTTGAGGAATATGCTACCACAACAAACCCGCCACCATGGCAGTGAAAGTGCCACCTATTTCACTGCCTCCCTCCCCACTTTGCTTTTCTTCCTCTCCCTTTCCTCTCTAGTAGCATCAAGTTTACAGTCAGATTTTTAGAGTTTGTTATTTGTTTGGTTTTATCTGACGCTTTGTTTTATTTTCCTATAGTCCACCTGTAAGTGATACTTTCTGGTATTTGTCTATTTCCTTCTGATTTACCTCACTTAGCATAACCCCCAGTTCCATCCCCATTGTTGCAAATGTAAGGAGTTGATCTTTTTTATAGTTGAGTAGTATTCTACTGTGTATGTTTGACACGTTTTCCTAATTCAACCATATGTCTTGGGCACTTAGACTGTTAAGTTCTTCTCAAGGAAGATTAAAGTCACAGATTTATCAAGGTTATTTTGTGAGCAGCATTAGTGTTCCTCTGACCCAACCTTGCCATCTCACACAAGAGAAAATCTCAGAATACAAGTGATTTCTAAGGTCAAATAGCCAGTAGAGAAATACGTGATCAGGATTAGAGTCTTTGTCTAGATAGTTTCCCTTCCACCTATTTCCTCACATCTCTTTGCTGACTAAAGGGATTGCCCCAGATTCAGAGAAGAGCTTCATCTTTCTCTTCTCTGATTTACTTTATTCATTTATAAAATGGGGATGTCTTGGTAATGAGATTTTCAGTTCCCACCTTTAACTTGTAGGGAACTAATATAGAGTTAGACCAAAAGGAGGAGTGTTTTCAGCTATTTCACAAAAATGTGTCATATTAAGGGAAATTTTTGAAGTGAAAAAGTAAAGGACAATCATGGAGAAAGGTCAAAGACTAAATATCTATCCTGCTTTTCACCCGTCATATCACGCTAATAAATTTAAATTTGGATAAAAATGAATATTTGATTTTAAGGAGATATATAAAAATAGTTTTGATGGAACCAAAAAACACAGGCTTGCTATTGTTCCCATCACCACAGTTTGAAAGGTGTGGCAGGAGAAAGCGAACAGAGAATCTCAGATGAAACACAATATTGATATTTGGCACGCACAGATGATTTTCCACCCAAAGATACAAAATCCCTTTACCCACACTAATTACACCTCCCCACAGGACTAGCCCTTAGCACAGCCAGGATGTCAGCAGAGATTGACTTTGGCACTTCTGGACTCTCTTGCTGTACCCCTTTTTCTTTTTGATGCTGTTCTTACAGTTCCTCAAAGATGGTATAACCACCACTGACCTGCAATAGTGCACTTGCCACTGATGCTTAAGAAACAGTTTCCTAGTTGGTAAACTGATCTATTGAATCCAGATGTAGTGAGTAGAGCACAGGAATCTGCAGTTTTTAAAATTGAATTGTTTTTCATTGAGTTAACATTGGTTTATAACACTGTTTCTGACTTAGGGGCATAGATTTACACTTCTTCAAAAATAATATTAGCACAACATACCCACCAAAGCATAGTTATCCTCCACCGTGGATAATCCTCCACTATTCCTCTCCTTTCCCTTCTGGTAGCCTCAGTTTTGCAGTCAGATTTTGAGGATTTTTTGGTTTAATTTTGTCTGTTTCTTTGCTTTGTTTCTCTATATTCCACATATGAGTGAAACCATCCAGTGTTTGTTTTTTTTCCTTCTGACTTATTTCTCTTAGCATAATCCCCTCCAGTTCCATCCATAATGTTGCAAATAGCAAGATTTCATCTTTTTTAATCACTGAGTAGTGGATTCTGCAAAATGAACAGCACACCCTCCCTTATCCCCATCTTCTTCTACATACCAAAATTTGAAAATCGCTGAGCTAATAACCACTCCAGCCTCTGGGTATAGTCACTGGGTAAGCCCACTGTTCTCAAGTGTAGGTATTGGGTGTGATTTCATATGAGTTTACCAATGACACTGGAAGAACTTCTCTTTGTTTTAAGACAGAGGAAAATGGCCTCTTTGGGAAATAGTTGGCATTTGGTTTTGAATGAGGAAGGTACTTTCAAAAACATTAAATAAAAATATTTTTAATTAGTTTTCATTTTGCACAGAGACTAAGGAGGCTAGGTCAATTGAAAGGAGGCTAGGTCAGACTTGGTATTTAAAATCAGAGAATCTTGGATTTAAATTCTGACATGGTCATTTATTAACTTACTGATCTCACCAATTAGCTGTTCTTACTTCCACTTTCCTTGTTTATAGAAAGATGATGTGTGTGTATGTATACACACATAATACACATACATATAGATAACATAGCATGTAGAGATATATAATATAAATTTGAGGTATTATTCTAAGAGTGATGGGTGCACTATGGTATGGGTATCCAATATTACCTCAATTAAAAATAAGTAAATTGAAAAAAAGAGTAAATGAGCTTTGACAATGGACTACAGTAGGGGTGCACTATGGTGGGGTATCCAAATATTACCTCAATTAAAAATAAGTAAATTAATTTAAAAAAAGATAGATAAGCTGTGTTTAGAGAGTTGCGTAGGACCCAGTAGATGCCCCAAACATATTCATTGCCTCTGTACCAAGGGACTGATATTAATTGGCTGTGGTGGGATAGTGTGGTAAATAATACAGATATGTTCCCTCTAACAAAGAGCTTCTGTCAAATCAAAGAGAAAGAGAAAGTCATTTCAAGAGCAGGTAAGTATGAAAATAACATTCATTCATTTGATGATTATTTTTGAGGTTCTACTACATGTAGCTACTGCTTCTAGTTAGTTGTAGCTAGCTAGGGGTTAGTATGACAGATAAGCTTCCTCACAGAGCCTACCTATCAGATACTATTAGTATCAATACTGAGAAGTACTACAAAAATAATAACACAGGGTTATGTTAAAGAGATGTAATCATTTTCTAGGGCAACTGTATAAATTGCCACAAACTGGCCAGTTTAAAAACCACAAAAATTTATTCTCTCAGCTTCAGAGACCAGAAATCTAAAGTCAAGGTGTTGACAGAGTTGGTTTCTTCTGGACTCTTGCTCTGAGGAAAATGTATTCATATTTCTCTTCTAGCTTATGATGGTCCTGAGTATTCCTTGACATTCCATGGTAGAAAAGAACTGGGCGTGCTCCAGGGAAGACAAGAGCACCTGTGTGGGAGAAGCAATCCTAGTGAGGGGGAGACTAAAGATAAGGGCCTAGTAGGTAGTTGGGTAGACAATTCTGAGCTCTGGAAAGTCTGGACTAGATATGTGTTTGCTAGTTGTCACCAACTCAATGGTATTTTAAGCCATGGGGGCAGGGGAAGAATGGCAATAGAGAGGACATAGTGCTAATTCCAAAATGTAGCATCTAGGAAGAAGAATGAGCAAAAAGACAGTGAGAAGGAGTGGGCAATTAGATGAGAGGAAAACCAGAATCCTGTGGTGTCATGGAAGCCAATACAAGGCAATGTTTGGTCAACTGTGTTGAATGCTGGAGAGAAGTTGAGTAAAATGACAGCAGAAGATGAAATTGATCAAATGAGCATCAGTGGTGTCTTGACATAAATGACTTCAGTGGATTGATGTAGCTGAGAATCCAACTGAAGGGAATTGAAAAGTAAATGAGACATGGGAAGCTGCAGACAGTAAGTTTAAGTAACTCTTTTAAGATTTTCGTTATGAACAGATAATTTACTATTCAAGCCAGGACACTTTTGAGAATGAAGGAGGGAAGGGCATGCTAAGAATAAATCAAATTATGCAATAAAAAATGAGATTACTGATGCATAGTTTACATTTTATCCTTTAAGATGTGCAGTTTGATAATTAAAATGATATAAAAAGTAACTACTTGTTAAGTAATTGATTTGAGTGAATCTGGTGGATTTATAAATGTTTTTCCAAAAGTGGTTTCAAAAAGAAAATTCTGGCAAATGTTTTTGGAATCAATGGCATCAGTGAATATGTGAGATAATCTGTTGAAAATCTGTTGGGTTGATAATTTCCTATTTCCCTATCTTGAACAATAGAAGTATCCTGGATTACTTTTCAGAAAGAAGTAATCTTTTTTATAACAGGACATGTAATGAAGTGGTCAAATGCAGAAGCTAACAAAGCACTTAAATCAGATGGTAGGCATGGACTACTTCCTTTTACATGCTTAGGAACCCATTCTTTTTATTTGTTTGGAAGTCACAGCGTCAGTCCTCTATCCAAGTTATCCCACTAGTTGATTATTCTATCACTGCTGGAGAGATCTGTGAGGCACCTATTTTAGTGTCAGTTATAAACTTTGGAGTGCTCACTGCAGTACACAGCATTCAATCAGCTTTTGCTGAAGCTGTGTCAAACTGTCAGTATCAACTTTCCAAACGGTATTGGTGGGACATCAGAGATCAAGAAGAGCAAGATAGAGTCAACCCAAAAGCCAAAAGACAAGAACAACCAATGTGTGGATGCTTTATTTTTCTTGGGCCTTATACAAAATTTTGCAGTCAAGTTGTGCAGCAAATTGTCTGAAGAAAAATCTATGCCAGTGGATCAGATGAAGAAAGAGATTGAACCTTTAGCAGAAACTGTAAAATCTGAGGAGATTGCAAAGAATGCCCAATGGTTGGTGAGCACTAAATGCCCCCCTAAAAAATGAACTTGACTTCAATGAGTATTGGATGAGAGGGAAGCTTACAAGACTCCTCTTGTCCTTTACTATACCTCATTACTATGACATGTTACTGAACTTTAATTTTTTTTGTTACAACCCTCTCATTTGTACAGAATGTGCTTATTCGTGAAGAAGGGAAGAAAGGATCTTCATGCTTTCCATGTTAATATTTGTTTTTTCTCCCTTTGTCACTTTTCTTCTACTGGCCTCTAGTAATCTCCTCAATCACTTTTGTACTCTTTATACATTTTTAAATAAAGGTATTTGTGTCAATAACTTAAGAAAATTCTCTTTAAAATATTACTTAAAGTAGTAAAGAAAATAATTTAATTCTCACTGTATTGATTTCCTGAACAGTAAATACAACCTAAGCAAATTTATTCAGACTGGAAGTACAGACCACAGTTCAACTTCAGGAAGCTGAAATTGAGTTCTCCCCACTTTCCCAAATATACATATACATAATTTTGTCTAAAACTTTCAAGAACTGTTTGCTAAAGAAATTGTAATACCGTGTTTTTTCTTTTCATCATGGCCAAACAGAGGTAGAGGTAGGATTTGAACCCTAATTCATGGTTTTCAGTTATTTCTTGATATTATGTTTCTGGACATTTTAATGTTTCTTTCTATTGTACTTTGAAGTGTTTTTCAGGTGAATGACAAATACTATGCTCATTAGACTGTAAACCCCACCTGGCAATAAGAAAAAATATTTTCGTCAATTTTGTTTTTTACACAGTTTTCCCAGAATATTGAATGGTATGTGGGCCATGGTGTGTGCTTGACAAATATTTGTTGAATTTGTAAAAGAATGAATGAACTACATTGGGGTGTTCTCTTCTAGGTTGTCTTTGAGCTCTGCTAAACTAGGGTTTCTGTGGTAATATCATTTCAACCCTTGCTGTTCACTGAATGAGTGAAGGGCATTGGAGCAAGTGGAAAAGAAGGCTGAGGGAACTGGTCACATGAATGTGCATGACTTGATGGGATTTTTCTAATCTGCACTTTTGCCGAGACCTGATACTATGGCCTGTTTCTCTGATAGTTTGTCTCAACCATGCCAGTGAGCTTTAAACTATGGGTGTTTGAAAAACTGTTGGCTGATACTGATCTTCTGTTTAATGTATTAAGACATGGATTTCCCCCAGTTACTCAGTAAGGTTCAAGTGAAATTCTCACCTTATTTGTGATGTTATTTTATAAATAAAACAGTATTTCAAGTCAGTGATAGCAATAAGTATGTGGATACCTACCATACATTTAGTGGCATAAGACTATAGAATATATTTTTTTAAAGTTTTATTTATTAATGCATACAAGAGCTGTGGTACAGGCCAGAGTCCAGGGAGGTGAGAGGATTCACCAGAGACAGAGCTGGGAACAGAACAGGCAGACTGACTGAAACACACTGCTGAGGGGAGCAGTGGGCGAGGCAAGAGAGGTCTACTGTGCCACGTGGGTCCCCACCCTGGCCAGCGACAGGGATTGAACTCGTGCTGCAGTGGCTGCGGTTTGCCCCATAGTGCATTGCTTAACCCACTGTGCCACTAGGGTGGCCCAAGACTATAGAATATTTATAATAACTGTTTTATTCATTTAACAAATACTTATATGAAGCCTTCTATTGGTCAAGCACTCCCTATCATGAATATTGTTTCTATAACATTGTTTGTAATTATGGAGAATGTTTGAACTAAAACAGTAACTAGCAATTAATTGCTGATGCAGATTAAAGTTAATGTGAATAAATTTTGAATGCAGTCTAAATATGCTATCCTTGGTCCTCACCTGAGAGATCTTGTTAGTTTGGATCCCCCAGTGGTGGTACAGAGATTATTTTAAAGTGAAAATATTTGAACTATGGAAGCTGAAGATAGAAATCTGAAATCTCACCTGAGTGCCTCTTATCTAACTAATGCAGAGGCTCCTGAAAGTATACTTGTCATTAACTTCCCTCAGAATTGAGAATTCAGCTGTGTTGGAGACAGAATGCTCATTCCCATGATCGTCAAAATACCCAACAGAACCTTCCATACTCTCTCATTGAAGTCCTAGCTCCTCCTCCTCCTTTTGTTAAGTTGATATCAATAAACTTCCTTTTTGCTAGGCAACCCCTCATGCATGTGTAAATAAATCTTACCTTCCCTCCTGTTAATTCATGTAAAAATCTTGGCAATTAATTTGAAGATGATCAACCAAGTCAGTAGAAAAATAGTTTTTGCTTTCAACGTTAGCGTGTTTTTGCCTAGAAATTCACCGTAATGGTAGGTTCTTAATAATACAGTACAGTAATTCCAAGTTATGCTTAACACAGTGTTCATCAATGGTTATAGACATAGACACATCCCATAAACTTAATGTTTAACACTGTCTGTATTTAAATATCCATCACTTTACTTGTTGAACCATGTGACCTTGAAAAGAAAATTAATTTCTTATTGCCTTAGTTTTCTTGATCCAGAAATAGGAATATAAATATCATCTATGAGTATTACTAAAATAGGAAAGGGTTTATAGTAAGGGTTTGGTTGGCTGTTATAACATGGTGGCATGGTTCCTGGCCTTGTTCCATGTCATCTCTAAATACGAGTTATCTACTTGTTTGCTTATTTTATTTCTTATCCAAGAGAATGTTTCTGAATTAATGTTAGTAAATGACATAGAATGTTCTTTTCTTTAAGATGCCAAATCTATGTCTCTGCAGTGTTTTTGATTTTGAAGAGTAGTTTATGGTTTCTGAATAATGTCGTATACTTTGAATGGTCTGTGAGCAAACATAAAGCCATAAGTTCTGTAAGTAATTAAATTAAAGAAAGAAATTATACCCAGTAAATGGCACTTGCAAGCCATTCAAGTTTCCAGAATGAGTTCAAAAAGCAACAGGAAAAATAAAGAATGATTTGTTCTGAAGTCAACAGAATTTTGTTAATCTTGTTTATCTGAAATCAGAGTCAATACTCCTACTTAAAATAGCAATAATGACTATCATTTATTGACCACCTACTAAATGTAGAATCCCTGCTAATCTTTTTATAGATATTATCTCATATGACCTTTAATAAAATCCAGTAAGAGTGATATTATTATTTATAATAAACAAATGAGGAAATTGAGTATTTTCAGGTTTAAATAACATGTCTAAATTCACATACCAAGTAAGGGATGAAATTCTATTGGAAGTTGCCTAGGAGAGTTTAATGCTCAACCCAGATCTCTTAAGTAACACTGGACTAGTTCCCGTGATCCCAGTATCCTTTCTTCATTTACTTGCAGATGGGCTACACTCGAAGTTATGTTTTATAGCATAAAAACCTTAAAAATAGCAAAACTGTATATGTATTATGGAATACAGATATACATTAACAATACGAAGAGCTTTATAAAAATTCCCTTATTTTGGTGACTAAAGGGACATTATTTTCTCTTCCTTATTTTTTTCTTCTTCTCCTACCACTTCTTTTTAAAATTCCTCTTTTCCTCTTTGTACTATTCATGTTTGTCTTTGTCTTCTGTAGCCACTCCACAAAAGACTAGAGGAATATGTAGAGAGACTATGGCCCTAATAGCAGAGGGCAAATAGAAATGGAATATAACTTGTGAAACCAGAGATCCTTTCAGTTGCCCTAGTGTTCCCATGCTTTACTTTATTAGCGTTTGTATTTATAATGTATCTCTCGTCTAAAGACCTTGGAGACTCTTTAAGACTTGTATTATTATCATAGGGTTGTGACTCAAATATATACAAATTTAAATTTAAAGGGAGAATGATTAATTTAGTAGAGGCCTTGCTTGGTGCTAACTTGTTTCTTTTTCCTGTGGTGAGCATGGGTTTTCTGAATCAGCTACCTTCTATAGGACCCATCTTTGCTGAATCAGAGGATGCTTTATGCTCACCTTTCCTTTGGGCTGAGTAACTTCATGAGGTCTGCCATGAATTCTTTTTCTTCTTACAACATATCAGGTAACAAGCAGCAGCAAAGGTTAATTCCCAGCGAACGCTAGCAAAATGACTCACTCAGAGGAAATGGTTTGTGATAAAGAATCATCTGGAGCTAAAGGCTTTTTATTCCTTCTTGAAGCTTGTTGCATGTTTAAATATTGCTTCTATGGAAAAAAGCCAATGATATTTTGAATGTGTATGCATTATTTTTTAAGTTGAGGTGATTCTAATATGATCAGCAGAAATCATGAATGACTAATTTGGGTTCTGCTTGTTACGAAAACATCTGTGTGATTTCTTTTTCTGATAAGTACATTTGATTGTAGATATTCCAGAAAATTCTGCCTTTTACATTTTAATAATCTTGTTAGATTTTTTGTTTTAGTGTTTATTGTGTGCAAAACTCCATATTAGACACTGAGCGGGGAGGCTATTGAAAGAAATAAAGAAAGAGGCTTCTAGATGACTACCATCAAGGCTCACTCCTTAATAGGGTGTATTATCTGGAGGAACAGGTATCACAAATAGACATTGCAAGAGTGGTCAATGGAAAGTTGTCAGCCTCTTATGTGGTTGGTCTCAACATGAAATTCTAAACTGGAAGCTTAAAGTTAGAATTGTGGCTGCTAGTACATCTCATCCTGATAACATCCTTTTGGATCTTTTCATTGAAGCATCATACTTCATTAATTAGCTTATGCATGGTCAATTTTATTCAGCTTAAGTGAAACTAATAGAAAATATGAAGAAAGATAAGCAATGTCCATGCAACTTAAAGCTATTTTATTTTCTAGGAATAGTGCTAATGCAGATTGCTTTCTCTTCTGAACATTATCTTCCTAACTCTGTAATCCCAGTCATACCCCAGTCATAAAGCTACTAAGTATCTCATTAAAAATAATCATTCATCAGAGGAATAAATAATGAAAGCAGAGTGTTAAAGTATTTTCATTGTGAAGGGGTAGGGAAAAGGGAAGCATTCTTGTAAGGGGATTTACATACACTTTCTTAAAATTTTAGAATCAGGAAGAAGCTTTGAGACTGAGTGGAAAATTTCCTCTTTCCAATCCCTGATAGCCGGTGAGGTATTTCCAAAAGCTTCAAGTGCTTCAGGTGACTTTTGGGTGACTCCTTTTGATGTCTCACTCTCATCAAGTATTAGTCTGGTTTTCTCAGTTAAGTGACAGAAAACTATTCATTCAGAGCAACTTACACAAAAAATAGCAATCTATTGCTTTATATAAGTGGTAAACATAGCTGAAGCCAGGAATTTATAGACTGTCATTATCTTGTCTCTTTTTTTCTGTGTGGATTCAATATCAGACATCCTTTTTTTCTTGTTGCAATGATTGTGACCAGTAGTAATAGGCTTATGTAATATTTTCAACTAGGGATTGCAATGAAAAGCCCATTCCTCTTCTTTAAATGAATTTTGGGGGAAAAAATCCTGGAAAATTGTGGATTGGCCAACTGAGGCCACCTGTCCATTCCTGAACCAGAGGGATGGTTACTAAGTCAAACCATGAAGTGGAGAGGCTGGTCAGTCCTGCTTGAACAGCGTGGACTAAGGTGGAACCTGGTAGTTTCTCACGAATTATGGTATCTAAATGCATATGTGTCTACTACTTAGCTCTAATCTAACATATCCCAAAACAGAACTCTTCAGCTCCTTCTTAAATTAGCTCTTTCGTTTTCATTCTCTTCTCAGAGAACGGTTGTGTCACCTTCTACCAAATTGACCAAACCAAGAACACTTGGACACAGCCCAGATTCTCTTCTCCTTAACCTCGGTAATTGATCACCAAGTCTGCTCAGTGACTTTTTCTCAAGTCTGCCTACTTCTATCCGTTGTGATTGTGCAATCTTTGTTTAGGTTCCTTATCATCTCTGGATTTCTGTAAGCTCCCTCACTAGTCTCCCTGCCCTCAGTTTAAAGGGGCGCTCTGCAATGGCAACGCATTCCACACCAGCACACTGAGTGTCCTCTTCACATTAAAGTGCTGATCATTTCACAACCCAGTTTAAATTACTTCAATAACTTTTCATGCCCTCAGGATAAAGAGCAAAGCTCTGCGTGATTGAAAGTCCTTCATTATTTGATCATTGTATATACAGTGATACAGAATAAAATTTGATTTTAACTATAAATTTTGCTTAGTGGTAATTTTCAAACTTGATTTTATTATAATCAATTTAGCATGAAACAGTCAAATTTGAATAATTTTTAAAAAGATTTATTTAAGCATAGAAGAATTGGGGTGTAGGTCAGAAATTTGAGAGGTGAGAGGACTCATCAGAGACAGTGTGGGGAGCAGAACAGGTGGATCTACTGAAATACATACACTGCTGAGGGCAGCAGTGGGCAAAGCAGGAGCGGTCTGCTGTGCCATGAGGGTTACTCCATGGCTGGGGATTCAAGTCAGGCCATTGTGTGGCTGTGACTTACCCCTTAGGCCACCAGGGAAGCCCCAAATTTGAATAACTTTATGATAAAATAATTAAGAGTAGATATGTAACATTTGCTGAGATCTGACTCTCCTCTTCCTGGGACCATGGATGGATTGCCCTTCTTGGCCCCTGAGATTGAATGCCTCCTTTTGTTATTGATTTGTGAATAGATCATTTAATTGCTGATGTAAGGCCTTCTAGAACCTCACTTTGGACAAAGTGATTTGCAATCAGAGAGTGGCTTTTTCTTCAGCTTAGTTTTGAGGTGAGACTGAATCTAAGCAGATAACCTCCGGCAGCTTCTGATGAATCTGAAGTTGGGGTGAGAGCAAACTTTTCTGTTTTAAGCAAATGTTGGGCATGTTTGCCACTGCAGCAGAGCCTACCCTGTCATACAAGAGGCAGTTCCATGGAGGTAATTCCTCTTATTATTCTGCTGTTAGGAATTCAGATGCAGTTTAAGAAGTATTAACCTATGGCATTTAATTTAGTGTCATATGTATATTAGATGCTCCATTAACATTGCTAGAAGATAATTCATTCTATATTGAATGATTTAAATGTTTTTTTCTGAATATGTAAAGATATATTTTTGACATTTCTGCATGACTGTAAAGCATTAGCTACTAAAATGATTAAAATATTTTGTCTTTTATTTCTATTTATAGATGGCAAATAGTACTTTTTGAAAAAAAATAGAATCATAATTTCAAATGTATCCTAGTACTATGTAAAAGTCAAATACCACAGCCTTTCCCAAGTTTATTTTATAAATACCTGAGGAATTTTCAGCACATTTAAATGTTTCCTTCCCCATAACAGAAATGTGATGTTTCCAATTCTGTGAGAAATGTCCAGAAATGGCTACTAGTAGATGTGCTTATTACACATATATTACAAAGTCTGTGTTTAGAGTTAATCTTTTCCATAATAAATTTAAGAGAGGTCTAAGTAAATGCTTGTAAATTTGAGTCAGTGTTGGAGAGCAGTAAAAGACAAGTAAAGAGTGAGCAGATTTCAACAAAAGTCTTTTATTGCTTATAAAACTATTCTGTGCCCTTCCCACCCTCAAAATCATTGCAACAGGCAACTGTGGCACTCATAAAGAACTAAAATCACTTACATGAATGACAGCAAACTATGATGAACAATGCTGAGACAGGTCATAAGTCTTCCCAAGACTGTTCAACTTTTCTTTCCACTTGAGTGAAGATATCTCCTTGTTTAGGTTTGCACGAGGTTTGGTCCCTGAAAGTTGACTATTCTCTACCAGCTTTGCTTACTGATAATTGAATCATTTATGTGTGGAACACAAATGCAAGTTTCTTAAAGGAAAATCCTTTCACATATCTAATTCTGGCAAATTCTTAAAGGCAAACCCACATCTCTAACAATTTATGAAAAGAATTTTAAGATAAAGTATAAACTTTAGTGTATATATTTTTGTATATATATTTTGCATATTTTTAAACTAGTCATGTTTTTATAAAGAATGGTACAGTTGGAAAGATAAGTTTATATGGAGAAATATCTTACTTATGCTTCAAATTCAACCCTTATGTAGAATTTTGATTATACGTATGCATGCTTTTGAGTGCTACGTTTCATTTTATGGTTAGAAATTTGAATTAGGAGAAAATGTCCATTTTTATTTATTTGCCATGTTGATTCAATAGATTCACCTGCTAATTTCTCCAAGAAGTTTTCTTTGTTTTATTATGTCTATGTATTGATTAATTTTATACACATGTTCTCTTTTCTTCCATATGTATTCACACCTAATCCAAGAAATAGAATTGTAAATGGTTTAAACCTAATTGTATTAATAGCAAATTATTCATACACTACTGAGAAACTTCCGTATTGCTATTTTTTTCTCAAATTTAAATTATATATTTTCTGTGGCATAGTTGGTCTCTTTTATAGTAAATATTATTTCTTTCATCAAAATGACATTATAAAACCCCCTAAAGATTAGGACTACATACTTTTCAACTCTTCAGTTTCATAGACTTTAATAAGGAAATTTTAAATCTTTTTAAAATATATTTCATTATTAAAAAGAATATTTCACCTTTTGCTCATGAGGCTCATTAAGTGACATAATTCACTAATTGAAAATTTAAATAATTTATCTGTTGTATCTCAATAAAGCTGGGGGGAAAACCCTTTATTTTCATAAACTCCATAAGGTCCATAGTTTCGTTGATATTTGTCATCATTATCAAGAACCCAAGTTGCTGGTCATAGTTTCTAGAATTTAATCAAGTTGTGTAGGCAGACATGGTTCCTCTGGGTGCAGGCAATAAGCTGTTGAAATTTTTGAGAGAACTTCAGAGCAACTTAAAGTAACTAAATAATAGTTTTCTATCAATATCAATACACACTAACATTTCTAAACAATGTCAGTGATTAATGATGCTTCTCTATCAGGGGTACTGCTGCAAAGCCTTCCTCTCACACAGTCTTCATATGCCAATGATTTGGACCACAAGTTTTCAAGATAAATTGATTATTATCTCACAGGAGTTAAGTGTTTCAAAGCAATAATAATAATTTATAAAATAAAAATTTGCAGACTCTTGATTAATATTTAGTTTCTAAGATTTAGGTAATCTTAAGAAAGGGAGCAGTTTTTTTTTCATTTGGTAATGATAAGTCAACAGCCATTTTCTATGATTCTGTGCTAAAAGGTGAATTGTATAGCCTAATGAGTGGTAATTCAGTCCTCAGAATTTCAAAAAGATATTTCAGTGTCTTCCTTGATCCCTGGCCCTGGTCTTCTCCATGTGCCTTACTGTAAATGTAGGCAATGATACTTGATAATTAAACATGAGCGAAGGAGCTGACTAGAATGGGAATTTGTCCACAAAGAACACATGCCTGAGTAATTAAGATATCAATACATCATTTTTATAGTTCTCATAATGTGTTTGCCTAGGACATCACTACAAATTATTTACAGCATGTGATTTCACATCATCGAAAACATTAAGTGAACAATCATAAAAATGCTCCTTTTCTCTCACAGTCACTTGATCATTTATCATGCCTTTTAATATTCTAATAACTATATATGAAAATTTAAAGCAACCCAGAACAAGGTAATTGGAATATATTTACTCTGCATATGTTTCGAAAGGCAATGTGTTATAATAAAAAAAACTTTGACTCTCTATATACCAGTTACTAATTGTGTGCTAACTTTTAGCAATTCAGTTAATCCCTTAGAGCCCATACCTCCTAGTCTGAAAAGGGAGAATGATTGCAACTAATATCTCCCTCACCCATGGGCTGTTGGGAAAAGCAGTGGAAATAATGTATATGAAATGATTTTGACAACTCTAATACAGAATTGGCAAACTCAAAAGTCTGTAAGCCCAGCAGACAACATGAATGTGTGAATCAGGCTCAGGTAATACTGGGGGCAGTCGAGTGTATGGTTGGGCTGAAGAGTGTGGACCATGACTAAAGTAATTCAAAAGTGCTTATTTATTTTGTAAAATGTGTCAATTAAGCAAAGCAGTTTGAATATGATTGCTTGTGACTCTAATTTAAAAGGGTGATACAGAGGTAAGGCTCATATTATAGGGACAAATACTATGTCCATTTTTTGAAACAAAGGAAAAAGAAATTAGCTATTACATGTCTTACTGGCAGAAGACAGAAATTATATATTACGGAAAACTTTCTAAATGCTTTGAAATTATACACTTATCAGCCTAGAATACAAATATACTCAGAGTCCTTACATATATATGTTGGCAGCAAGCTCCATATCTTCTTCTTAAGTCTTGTCTTTTTTCCCTTTCTCAACTGTCTAAGATCTCTGAGAGGTACCTGAGGTGGATTAGAGATTAGTGAATAGGAACTGCTATTTTAACTCTTCACTGTGTTTTGACAGCTGTCATGTTAAAGTTAAGCACATGTCCTGAACAGTCAACTCAGCCTTTATCCATTGACTGTTCTGCCAATGAGCTAGCTAGTTCCTAGTCCTTCAAAAATCATAGTAATATCCCATTTCTGATGTTCAGGTTATATCTGTCTTATATGTCACCAATAAGCCCTCCCAGTTTTCTTCCAATATACAACTCTGTTGGGAGCAAAGACTTCAACAAAGAACTGACTGAAACACAGACACAGAAATATATGAAAATTTAAAAATTCATGTCAAAATACAGAAAAAGAACATAGAGAGGAAAAGGATAGGGGCAAACTGGTAATAGAGATTACTGATATTTAACTTTAATGCTAGTTACTTTTGGGGGGTAGAATAATTAGGACAGGAACCAATAATAAAAGATATGATGGAAGAAAAATTTACTTAGAAAAAAATTTGGGCATAAGCATTGAAAATTTACACTGTTCTACACCAAATAATGAAAAAGAGCTCCATACCTGGAAACTTTTGCAACTTTTATAATAATAATTTATTGCTTTAATCAATAAGATATTTATATAATCAAAATTTAAAATAAACACAAGTGTTTGTGGAGGGAAGTTTCTATCCTGTGTCTGTCTTCTCATTTTTTTATACAAGTGACATTCTATACATACTACTTTCTGTGCCTTCACCTTGTTTTTTACTTAGCAATAGATATTAAAAAGTATTCTATATCTTCTAATTCATGAGCTTTTTTTTTCTCCAATCACTTTGTTTTCCTGAAAAATAGCACACAGCCAAGTCAAAGTAAATAAATCTTATCCATATATTAAGATTAAACAATAGGCTTTTAGTTCCATTTAATCATGAACAATCAGGGATTACCTCATATTGCTGGAAACCTTATCAATTTTTATATTCTCTTCAGTCCTCACCAGAGGGTTCATCTGTGGCTAGAGGCTGGAGGCTTTACCCAAAGCCACAATGGAATCTTGATTAGATTACTTCAGAAAATTCAGGTCAAGGTCAAGTCTCAGATGCCTCAGTTTTAAGAGTCAAAGTAGTTAATAATCCATAATGTCATCACTGTTATGACCTCATAAAAATGTATAGAAATAAAAATCCTAATAACCTGAATTGTTTATTCCAGACAAAACAATATTATTAGTGTCCATTTTCTTGGCATTTCCAAAGACTAGAGTGGAACCTCAAGGTATCAGAATGAAAAAGAAAATCTTTCTTGGTTTTATTTTCAACTTTGTGTGTTGAATGATGTCAATTAATTTATGTTAATTGTCTAGAATTATAACCTCAACTTAAAATCAGTTGAGAGAAACTTCCTAAAAGGAGGTTAACTTTGGCTTATATATTTACCAGATCTTTGGCAAAAACCACTTTGTATACAGGTTTCTCTCTCACAGAGCTATGTGACATTTCTTGCAAGATGTAGATTTGCCTCCTCAGTCCCCATGTTTGTTTTAATCTGACCATTTAGATTCCTGAACTGCTGCTATTTATATTTCTGAAGCTTCTATCCCTGGAAAGTCATGAGGAAAAACTCTCTGCTTCAAAATACAGTCTTTCCTTTCCTTTTGAAAATTGCAGGTCACAGTTTGCATTTCTTTCTACTGTATTATTTTCTATAGTGGTTAGATAAGCCCACATTGTTTTCTTTCTCTCTACTCTTATTGGCTCCATCCAGAACTGTTCAACTGAATTTGAAGATTTGCCAAACATCTCTTTTGTTTTTTCCTCCCAATTTGTAGTCTTTATACCCTACTTGATTTGTAGATGCATATTCTGATTGTTGTCTCCATTGTCACATGGCCATTTTCACACTGCCTCTTCTCCTATAAAAACATTTGTCCTGTGGACAGCAAGGAAGAATTCTTCCTCCCTGGGGCAAGTTAACTCTCATGAAGGAAGAGGGTGGAGCAGAGGTGAGCATGGACAGTCTTTTGCAATAGGGTAGCTTACCTTAATCTTCTCTAAGGAGGTGTAAGTACAGGGTGAGAGATTAGGAGCATCTACATGTAAGGAATCATCAGGAATTGGGAAAAAATGTCCCTCAATATGTGTGAAAAATAAATTTGGAAAAAATCATAATATATATCCCAAATAATAATTTTATAATAACAACTTGACTCTGAAGCTTCAAATTACATTAACAAGTCTAGGAGAGTAGGCACGAATTTCTCATGTAGGTGGACTCAAACTTAACATCATTCTTGACTTTGATAGCCAGAGAAATGTGTATGTATGTATTAAACTAAAATGTAAACATTGTAAGAATTAAAAATTTCGATATTTGCCTGAAAAAAACTTTAGCGAAGATAAATGAAAAATAACATTGTTCTTTTATTACAGAATAAAAACATACAGTCCAATACACAACAAAGACACAAAAAGCATACACTATAAAGAGCATTTGAAGAGGTTAAACATATTTGTTGTCAGTAAATATATATGATAATTTAAAGACTCTGGGCCTTCCTGGTGGTGCAAAGGGTTAAGGTACAACACTATAAAGCTATCCACAGCCACTGCAGCATGAGTTTGATTCCCAGCCAGGGAGGAGACCCACATGGTGCGGCAAACCTCTCCTGCCTCGCCCACTGTTCCCCTCAGCAGTATATTGCAGTTGATCTGCCTGTTCTGCTCCTTATTCTGTCTCTAGTGACTCCTCTCACACCCCACACCTATGGCCTGTAGCCCAGTTCTTGTATGCATAAAATAAATAAAATTTTAAATAAAAAATTTAGAAATTTAGAAGAGAACAGAATCAATAGAATCTATCTCTCCAAAATCTCTCAAATAAGCACATCAGAATTTTAACAATGTAATTGAGGATGAGTTGATTATATATAACAAATAAAATAAAGCATGACTGTTTTCAGGTATTTATAAATATTTTATTAAATTGATCATATATTCATTCACATGCATACACAACAAGCCTTTAAAAACCAACCATATTTTCTGATTGCAAAAAAAAGACCCAAAAATAAATAGCAAAATTTAAATCCAAACCCAAATCCTTTCCAAATATTTAAGAATTAAGAAATACTTTCAACTTACCGTTGACTTGAATTATTATAGTCTGAGTTAAAGATGATAGATATGAACATATTTGGGGAAAAGTTGGATAGTGCCAAATTCTTGCTTAGATGCAAATTGATAGTCCTACATTATATGACAAGAATGGAAGGAAATAAATTATTCAACTCAAGAGAGGAGAAAAAATTATGAACCACAAGTAAAGGAACAGCTAAACTAAAAATACTCTAAAGAACATTATTCTAACACTGAAAAAAAATAGGTCATAAAAATAATTCCAGGCAAATGTGTCTAGTTATTAAAAGTAACTACATGTCTAAGTTGAGATTGTAAGGTTAACAGGCAATTTTTTTTAACTTTCCTCTTTCTCCTAATACTACTTTATAAGATTCTGTGGTGTGATTGCTGAAGGTATACTCACCTGATGAGAAAGCAGGGTCTAGAGCAACTGAAAGAATGACTAATTTGAGAAGGGGGAAATGAGCAATTACGTAAAATACAAACGTGGGCAGACCAATGCAAATTACGGATAAGAGAATAAGAGTTTAGATCTCACTGATTTTTTTTTTTTAAAAGAATTTGCAAATGAAATACTCTGCACAAGAAGGAAAAAAAAGTAGCTACCTTTCTGGGTAACACCATACTGGGGGTAGATAGCAACATTTTCTGTAGTTAATCTAGTCAGTATCGATAGCAGATACTTGATCCAGGAATCTATTGTATTGTTGAAAGATGTGCTTTCCCCCACTCGCAGCTTTTTTGAGGTACAAATGAATTAAAACATTTTACATATTTAAAATATACTGTGATAATTTGATGTATGAATGGGGTGTACACATTGAGATAGTTACCTGAAACTAGTTAATCAATACATTTGTCACCTCACTTTTTTAGCTACTTTTTTGTGTGTGGTGAGACTGCTTAAAATTTACTTTTAGCAAAGTTCAAGTAGACAACACAGAATTATTACCTGTAGTTACCATGTTGTTGATCCTCAGAAGGTATTCATATTATAATGGAAATTTGTTCTCTTTAACCAGTATATCCCCATTTCACCCAACTTGCAGCCTTTGGCAACAACCAGAGTAAAATATTATTTCTGCAAGTTTATCTTTTTAAAATTCCACATATGAGTGATAGTAATAAAATATTTTATTTTCTCTGGTTTATTCACTCAGCATAATATTCTCCAGATCTATTCAAATTATCACAAATGGCAGGATTTCTTACTATTTTTTATGGTGGAATAATATTCCTATGCATCTATATGAAACAATTACTTTATTTATTCATCCATCAGTGGACACCTAGATTGTTTCCATGCCTTGCTATTGTAAATGACGCTTCAGTGAAGGCAGGAATACAGTTACCTCTTTGAGATACAGATGAAATATTTAATTTCCTTTGGGTATAGAAGTGAGATAGCTGGATCTTTTGATAGTTCTATTTTTTATTTTTTGAGGATCCTGCATACTGTTTTCCATAGTGGTCCCACCAACAGTAAACAACGGTTCCCTTTTCTTCATATCCTCCTCAGCATTGTTATCGCATGTCTTTTTTTGATGATAGCCATTCTAATAGGTGTGAGGTGATATCTCATTGTAGTTTTGATTTGCATTTTCATAAGTGATGTTGAGCACTTTGAAAAGATGTGTTTTACATATTGAAAATATTTTATTGAAATTCTAAAATAAAAGACTGAGAAAACTTGAAGAAAATTATTGCTTTTATGTCTATATTCCTAGTTATTGGCACTCTTAATTTATACTATAATCAGTGTATTTCTCAAAGAAATAAATGAAAAGTATGGAGAAAATACAAGGTATATTTTAGAGCCGGAAAGAACTCTTTGACTGAGAAAGTCCATGAATCTTTCTGAGGTAGTGAAAACTTTTCATCTTCTGAATTGGCTGGTAGTTAGTGGGGTATATCCATAGGTGATAGTCGTTTGTACACTTAAACTAAGGTTTGAATATTTAACTACTATTAGTTGTACCTCAAAAATCAAAAGCAGATTGAAAAAAAACGAGAAAAGCTGAGTATCTGAGGGGAAGCTTGTTTATTCTATGAAATATTTGGCCAGTTTAAGTGTGATTCAGTTTTTGTGTGGAATGGGCACAGAACCTATGTGAAATTGGTTTATTTCCAAATAGTACATAATGGTTACCAGTGGCAGTTTTCAGAATAAGCAAAGAGTAAATATTCAGAGCCATGTTCACTTTTTCAACTTTATAAATTATTCCCTGCTGAAAGAGCAATCAAACTTTGTTGAAAATATAAAATTCATCTAATTAATTTGTACAATTATTTCATACTTCTAAACTTCCATCAATATTAGCAACTTTCTTAAATCATATTTATGAGCAAAGTGTAGAGTACAAATTAAGACTGGTCATGTGATTTGAATAGAATGATGATTTTTCCCTCTAGAGATGGCTACTTTAATCTCTCAAGTGTGAACACACTGAAACTTACATCTATTTCCTGAAGAAGTCTTCACAGATCTACATTTTATTTACAGATGGCTCAGATTGTTTTCCTGCTCCTAGTGCGTGAGGTCCGGTTATCATTTGGTGGCATTAGTGCAATCTCAGAGGCATTTTTCCCATGCTCAATTAGGTTTCAAAGATCGCACTTATCAAATCTTGGAAATTGACAAGTGTTTTGGCTGAGAGTTGTATGTGCCCTTGACTCAGCCCTTTGGTATGGTGTTTTCATTTGAACACAGGGGCCCAATTGCGGTGTACCAGCACAGAATGTCTACTGAGGTTGTTTTTTAACTATGAACCTGACCCTGCTGAAAGGCAAATTTTCTAATTTTTTGAACGAATATACTGGGTAGAGAAAGAGAACAGGAGTGATACAAAATAATTTTTTAAAAAATTAAAGAGCAAAGATAAGCTTTGGCTATTTAACCATTTTTTCCCTGTTTAGAATTCATTTATTTAGTAAATATGGAAAGGGACTCTGCAAACTGTGAACAAACTATTACTCAGGGCAGTTAAAAACATATGAATGTAATTGTAGCACTAATGTGCCACTTTGTGTGTTTAAAAGCATTTTTCATCCAAGAAATTTAATGTACATCATGCCCTAGTCACCCCTTAATCCTTTACTAATTCATTTATTCTGCTCGCCCCAAAACTCATCTGTATTTTTCCTTCTTCAATACGAATCCAATTGAATAAACATACTTGACAGTATTCTAATTCTCTAAGTAGATGACACTGATTAATTCATTATTTTTACTTTATAGATTCCACAGTGGGTCCAAAGTATATCTCAAAGCAGAAAGTAAGTATTCATACAGTATCAATCAAGGATGTGAGATTAGCTATTCCTACTTTGGGAGGCTGTTGGGATAGATTTCCATGACTCCTTCAAATTTTTAACCTGGGTACTGTTTTGGGCTAAGGTAACCAACTCAATAACAAGAGCAGGACTCTTGCCTGAGCTCTTCCAGGCACTTTACTTCATTTACCTTTAATCCTCTAAACAATCTGGTAAGGTTTGTATTGCTATCTTTGTTCTACAAATGAGGTTATAGAGACTCAGAGAGTTTCATTTAGTTAGTGAAGTGTTTATCTGAAATAGAAAACTAGGTCAGTCTGCTTCTAGAATTTATATTCTTTTTATTCATACACAGGTTGTTGGAAGAATTCTGCAGAACTACAATAATGTGAAAGGACACATCATTCTAATATTTTATTATTCTCTTTTATGACCTAGTTTTCCACATGATTAGAGCAAAAAGCAGTAACAACCTGTGTCTAAGTATTTCTTCTCTTCTCACTCAATGGTTGATCCCATGTGTCCTCTCTTGGACTGTGATCTGGTGAAGCTCCCAGATGTTAGGAGGGTGATATCCCACTTTCTGGTGTCAGCAGCTTTCTGAGTAGTTGCGTGCATCAGTGCACAGTGAGATCTCTGCTTGTGAGTGGGTTTTGGAGGAGTGCAAAGGGGCCCCTGCCCCAGCAGAGAGGAATCCAGGTAGCAGCATTCTGCGACTTCTCTTTGGGTCTCTTCACTCCCTTTTCATCAATATATGTCCAGAAATTTCATCAGCCATGGATGCAATTTAGATATGATTGCCTTGTTTTCTCCCTTGTAAGTGGGAGCAGTTGATAACTGATCATGGTAATCTAACTTTCAGGCAGAGATGATACTGGCCCAAGGCACCACATTCTAAGGTTTTAATCTCAGTCTCTCTCCCTCTCTCTGTCTCTGTCTCTCTCTCTTTCTGTCTCTTTCTCTCAAATAGGATATAACACAGGATTTCAACATACAGACCCAAACAATCAACAAACAAAATCATCAGCCAAGGAAGCAACCAAAGAAAGAAAGAAATTCATTTTTAGATTGAATATACAGGACAGACAACCTCCATCCTTTTCATTTATTGTTTTATAATTTTAGTCTTTTAATATCTCTGAAACTTTTTTTCCTGCTAAGTAAGTAGGGGTAATAATTTTAACTTTAAAAGATTATTGTGAGGAAAATGGGCTCCATACATAAAGAGCTGAACACAGGTATGGCAATGAACACTTGGTACAAACTTGTTTCTCCTTTTCTTCCTCCCTTCCGGACCTGTGTTTTTTTCTGGGAAAAGGACATTTTAGAAGATGAAAGTATCCCTTTTTCCCATTCATTGAGGGGCATCAAATAGCCTTTGGCTTTTAAGAATTTGAATTGTTTATTTTGTATGAGCTATAAAAAATAGCTTAGTTAGCATCTCAGGAAACACAATTACAAAAGGATAATCCGAATATATAATGACTGTAGCAGAAAAAAGAGTGAGATTAAAAAAAGCAAAGAGAAAGAAACATGGAGAGTGCTATGTACATTTTTTACAAATAGAAACACTATTTTCACACAAATTCTAGCCATCTGATTTCTTTAAAAAAGAATGAGGCAGTTTAAGTCAATGATGCAATCCATTCATTCTGCTATGTTTTATTTATGTTTTCTTCAATAGTGAAATGAATAGTTAAAAACAATGCCCTGTTTAGTGTGTGAAAGGGAAGTGTGTGTGTGTGTGTGTGTGTGTGTTCAATTCTTCCCATGATTTAGGGAGTGAGGGTGATTTTAACCAATCCAAGCACAGGTTTATTTTTAAAACTTCTACTGGTGTTTGGAAACAAAACCTAATGCTAAGCACAGCAAATGGCAATAATCCTGTGAAACTCTTTCCTGAAGACCAGCCCTGTTCCTCTCCTGCTTCACTCTGATTACCTCTGGGGAATGTGCTGTTCCTTGGAACAAATCAGCCCTGCACCAAGTAAGAGAGGTTGAACAGTTTAGGAAGTGGAAAATATGTGGAATTTGCTCTTGAATGATGATTTGTATTTTTCTTTTGCAATAAATATGACCAATGACCCAGATAGGAGAATGGCAATTACTTAATGAATCAAGCTTCAGAAATGTAAAAACACTTTGTAATAAAAATGAAAGCACTAATAGTAGGAAGCCAAGTTAAGTAAACAAGCATAATGCTCCTTGTATCTGAAGATGTACGTTTACAAATTCCACAGCTATGACTGTGAAAGGAATTATTCTAATGATACCAGTGTCCTTGGTTTCCATTGCTCCTTGCATTCGTTCTTCTGATGTGTGAACAGATGATGCTTTGCGCTGACTTTCCTCATCCATCTGGAGTCACTTAACTGGGGCGACGTGTTACTCCTGTAGGACTGTGATTTAGCAGTGGCCTGGCTCTAACAATCATTTACCTGTGTGCAAGGTGCTTTGGCCTAAGACTCTCATGTCTTTAAAAGTAAATCATTTCCAAATCTGTTACAGCCTGTGTAACAGGCTCACTCATGTTCAAAATTTGCTGTCCATGTGAATTTGTCCTTGGCTACTACCATTCCTTTAATCTGTGATATGGCATATATGCCAAACTTTAGAGAAGATGAGAATAAATTGTATAAATTTATAAAGGAGAGAAGGAAGGGGAGGAGGCAGTGTTGGCTAGTGTACAGCTGTGTATATTTTCATGGATCCACCAACATAAATACTTTTTACCTTTCAAAGACTTTTTTACCTTAAGGTATATGGTGCCACCAGGTTGGTGACTTTGGAAAAATTGCAGCCTGTCTTTCTTACAAAACAAGGGATTAAATTAGATGATATTTAAAGGAGCTTGCACCTAAGGCATTGTGAGAGCATGAAAACATTTTCAAGGTCAAGAATATCTTGTGGAAAGTAAAGTTCTTTAGATATTTTAAAAAACAAAAAGCTGTGGTAGCATTACCTTCTCCCTTGATTTCACAGTAAATTGTAGTAGGCAGGAGATTAACCAGAGTTATTTTATGACTGTAGCTACAGTTATAACTTTCCTCCATGCCAATGTATCTCAAATATTAGCAAGCATGAAAAAAAAATCATCTGAGAAGCTGATAAAAAAGGCAGTTGCAAAGGTCACAGAGACTACTTCAGTAGGTTGAAGGTAGAACCCAGGAATCTGCATTTTAAAGGCATTCCAGAAGATTCTCATACAGGAGTCCCAAAAGTTACAGTGAAAGGAGGAAAAATCTTTCTCAGGATTATCAGAGGTTATCCGGCTGGTGGGGAGGGAGTCTTAATAATATATCTCTGTTAAGGAAACTCTGTTACTTTCATTGCAAGCAAGAAAAATGTGTAGTATTCCTCATGTAGATTGAGGTTAAATCATTGCCAAAAGCTACTGGTCTGTTTCAACTAGAAGCAATAAATAAATCTACTGAAAGAAAATGCAATTTGAGGATAAAACAGTGCTAAGTATCCAAATAATTAATAGAAAGTAAGAGACTTAATTGAAGGAGCATACAGATAGCAGAGTTTTTATCAGATTTCTAAAATGGTCCAGGTACTTACTATACAGTGTCTCCTTTAATTCTTACGATGAACTATGAGCAAGGAAACATTCTTATTTTACAAATAAAGATACCAAAGTTTAATGGACCCAGTAAATCTCAATATGAGTGCACATTAGAAACACCTTGAAGGGAACTTTGGCAAATTGTCTCTACCTGGCCAGCAACCTCAGAAATTCCACTGTTATTGGACAGACATTGGTACATTTCTAAGTGCCCTGGAAATACTACTGTGAGGTCAGGGGTCAGCACCACTGATGTAACCAGAATTCTTAGGATTAAAAGGATCCCAAATGAGTACTTACATTGTTCATTCTTCTATGTGTTCTAGGAACAACTTCTTGTCCTGGGACATGAGATTGTTCATCAAAATCTGACTTTGCTGAAAATGTGAACAAGCTCTTAATAACCAATCTTAGTGTGTGTGTGGGGATTTTGCATGTTATTTGGTCATCATTATCATGCTTATTGCTAAGATTTGCATTATTGTTAAGATCTGGGATCTGGCTGTAATTTTCTTACACTATCAGGGACAAAAAATGAAATTATGTTCAGTATGTCAGGAAGTCTGTGGAGTATACCAAATTGTGGAGACACCACTCTTTTTATCTTGACTTATCTTCAGCTTCTAAGTGACCACCATCTTAACTATCCCAGACTATTGAGAATTACCTGTTTTTGAAAGACCTTCTGAAAAAAAAAAAAAATTGCTTTCAGTATAGTATCTACTCCTGTGCAAGGTCATTTAGCCTCCTGAAAACTCTAGTTTTCATGATTTTTGAGTAGCAGGGATGGCATGAGACATATTTAGAGATGCCATTTTGATAAAATGCCACTGTGATCAAATTTTGAAAATATTTTATTTTCCAAAAGCTTTTGAAAAAAAAAAAAGATTCTGTTTTCTTTTTAATTTATTTATATATATTTTACATCATTGTTCTTTTTTTTTTTTTTAAACAGTGTTTGCTTTCTTTTCTCAGGTGTATTTCCCAATAGAATTTCCACCGCCAATTCACCCATGCACCAGATTCTGTTTTTTTAAAGGGAAGAACTACATAACTCTTCCTCTCTATGGAACACTAATAGTAATATTAGTGTTCAAGTGTAAATCCTGATACAGCACAAGATAAGTGCTGATTAACTTACCAATTTTTCAATACTTTATTTTAAATTTAGGACTATGGAATAGCACTAGCTTTCACTTATGTAGCATCAAACTTTTTTTTATATTACATTTCTGGTGTCTTCTTAATGTATTTACTTCTATTGTAATTGCATCTATTTGGGAAAGAGTGAGTAAAGCTTCAGGTAGGAGACTGGTTAGGTGAGGGCATTCTCAGTAGAAGAGAGCTACACAGTGAAAGAATGAAACAAGTGTGGAGTGACTAGAATGAAAAGTATATATTGGTGAGAGGTAGTACATGAAGCTAGGGAGAGAAGGGGAGATCAAAAAGTGTCTCATGCTATAAAACGTATTTTGAAATTTTATTCTAGATCTGTACTGTCCAATACAGTAGCCAATAGCCACAAGTGGGTATTGAGTATTGGAAATGTGTCTAGTCCAAATAAACATATGCTATCAGTATAAAATACATATTTATTTTCAAAGGTTTAGTATGAAAAGTTAGCAAATTAATAATTTTATATTGATGATATGATGAAAAACATTTTGGATATGTTGGATTAAGTAAAACATATCACTAAAATTAATTTTTCCTATCTCTAATTTGTTAAAAAATGTATCCATTTGAAAATTAAATTTAAAATTACATTTGTGGCTTGTATTATAGTTCTATTGGCCAGCACTGCTCTAGGTCATTACAAATTATAAACCCTATTTTATAAATACTAAGAACTAAAAAGCTTTTTATATTTTCAAAAGATTCCTTTAGAAAAAAGGAGAAAGTGAAGGTGAAGGGGGAGGAGAAGAGGAAAAAAAAACTGCATGTAGTTTAATAGCTTCAAATACTATCTGGATCTTCAGGAAAAAAAAAAAAAAGTTTGCTGGTCCTGCTTCAGATTCTTACTACTCTGTGTTCCAAGCATCGGAGTGTGGGCATCACCCTAGAGCTTGCCAGGAATGCAGAACCTCAAGCTCATAGACTTACTGAACCAGAATCTGCATTTCAGCGGGATCCCAGATGATTCATATGCATGTTAAAATGTAAGAGGCATTAGTGTAGAGGCTAGAGAGTCATCAAAAAATAGTAAAGGAAGAGAATGGTGGGTTTATTCTATATAAAACCCCTTCTTCTTACCTTTAGAATAAGTCAAATTATCTAAATATTCTATAATATTTTTGGTTAGAGAATGGATAAATATTTGACTTTAAAAGTGTTAATTAAAAACCTCATTTTAATTGACATGTTGTCTGAAATGAGTTCAACTCTGTATTAAAAGATCAAAGTCTTGAGGTTTTGATCTGATTTAATGATTGCTAATGGCTTTGACAGTGAAACATATTTTACTCTGATAATCTAGTACACATACAGATATATTTTGCTGAAATCAGTTTCGCAAACTAGTATTTTACTTTACATACTGTCATATTTTCCATTCCATTCCATTCATTCCAATTCTATCATGTTTCAACCATTCCAGTGAATTCAGTTAGAGTTCTAGCCATGGTAGAGTGCCTGAGACTGAACTAGCCACCCAACTATAAACAACTAAAATTGGGTGCAACAAGCGGAAACTGTTTTTTTTAGCACCCAACTCTAAGAGAAGAAAACTAATGAAATGTATCCCACCACCACCCATTTTACTTGGGAATTCCTGACCATGTTGCAGAGAGTTAGAATCTCAGGTGAGCATGGAGATTCTACAGAACTGAGGAGGCTGAGATCAGAGTTTAGAATTGCTGAAATGGCTGGACTCTAAGTCAGGGCCTCAGAAATGAAAATGCTATCCAGAAAATGGCCTAGAAGCCCATATTGGGGTCATTCATGAGTTATGGCTGATGGCTGAGAAGACACTGGATGTCCCTCCAGAGAGGAGTTACCACAATACCTACTGAACTAAAAAATAACAGCAGCAGTGAGAGTAGATCAACCCAAGATCTGCCCTAACAAAGCCACCCCCCATCCCCCAGAGGTCCCTGGAGAGACTAAGTGTGAACAGTGTCTAGCTTTGTATGTCAGTCCTATCTGGTTAATTTGACAACCAAAATCTTAATAAAGAGTAGAGCTGGAACTAACTAAATCAGCTATTGTACCTGAGGTTGAAAGAGAATGTCACAGTGTATATTTTGTTGTTATTGAAACATTTTCATACATGAAGGATATTGTTTTGGTTGTCAAATCATTCATTTATTACTTTGTTCATGTATTTCTGAAGAGCTAGTATATGTTTAATATTAAGCTGGCATTAGAGATACAAAGATTTTTTAAAAAAAAATCCAACTCTTATAATGCATATAGTTAGTAGGAAAGCTAAGAAGATATTCCAGCTGATAAAGTTTTCTGCATCTTGCAATTTTCCTATTTTTTAATGCTATTTTCAGAGTCATTCCTTTCTTTGTGTTATAGATGGAATAATGTGATTTTTCTATCCCATTTTAATAATTTTACTGAAACAAAATTTATGAAATAAGAAAATCTCTTCTGCTCAAAATTCATTGATTTTTAATTTTGGTAATAGCCTAAGAAAATTATGCAAGTTTGTTTTCAACCTATTCCTTAACAAATTTTAATTATGCATTGCTTTTTATTAAATTACACATAAGAGTCAACTCTCATACTATTCTAACATTTTATTACAACACAAAAATTAGAATAGTTTATGTTGCCTTTTGATGCTTGAGATTTCCTATGAAGTTTTTTTTTTTTCTGTAATTCAGTGTAAGATGGACCCATCTTGCATTCTCTATGAGGACAATATAATTTCCTTACATATGAAAATAATTCAAAATAAAGTGCCTCTTTGCTGTGTTTATATCACTGATACATCACTGTAGACTGCATGCTAGGAAAGCCCAAATTACTTATTATTAATTATTAAGACTTTGCATACAAAGTGTATTGGGAGTTATGGTCCATGTAAAAATATCAGACACAAGCTGTCATTTCCCAATACAGGGCGTATACAAAATAGATAAGCATTTAAACTGTAAGAAGCATTGGGAAACAACTCTTTAGTGATAGCATCACTTTTGTTCATTTTATTTCTTTAAGACAGACTCAGTTTAATCTTATAATACAGGTCTTAATGTGCCTGAACTGTGCGAAAGTCTATAAGCCACCTTTTGTAAGGAAGCAGAGTGTAAAAGTAAAAAAAAAGAAAAGAAAAAAAAATATATGATTTGCTGAAAAAACAAAAACAAAAAGAAACTCAAATGAAGGTCTCCACTGGGGCCTTCTTGAATTCCTTCATGTTATTATCTTTCCCTCTACCACGTTCTTAATTTTGACTGGAAGGATAGCTTAGAACAAAGTACTAAGAAAAAAGATTATTCTTAAATTTCAGTGCCTTAGTGTACAGTGGGACTGCTTGCTATGAATGATCGTCCTTAGGTCCCACCACTTCGGTGCTGAAAACGCAAAAGGAATATAAATTACATAAATGATGAATCCCAATCCTTTTTACAGCTTTCATACTTATGAAAAGACTTAGGATCTGTAGATGTAAGAGAGAAGATGATTTTACTTTGTTGGAATAATTCAAACATCTGTTCCTTACTTTGAATAGATTCTGATTTATGTGCCTGTACAAACTTGATATCTATAAAACCAACTAGCAATGTAGTATTTTGAAATTTTATTCTCTTTTTGCTTTAGGGTGCTCCAGAACCTAGGAAGTGACTAATGATATTGCACGAGATAGATTAAACTTAATTCTTTCATCATCAATTTTTGTTTGTGACTACATGGTAACAACCATAAAAATAGAGACTAAGTGCTCATTGCTTGGAGCAGTTTTACTTTCCTGTTGTACAGCAGCAGTAAGATGTAACCATGTTCCATAATTTGAAGAAAACTTATATTCTCCTCCATCATCATGATGATTCAGCAGTTTAACCTTATGCAAGCAAAGCAAACAGAAGAAAATTAGAATATTCAGATTTTTCATTCAGTGGGGGTATAGATTGAGAGACTCACCAACCAAGCAGATGGAAGCTTTAAACTCAGTAGGCACCTTAATAAAATAGACAATATCAGAAGATATGTTTTGGTAGGATCACTACTGTTTTGTCTTGGCAATTTAAGTCTTAAAAAGAGAAATCCTTTGCTCTTGACTGATATTCCTTATATTCTTTCCTCTAGGTAAAGAATATTTACTTTCCTCTACATTGAGTCTACAATAACCTTTGCTGAAGCTTTGTAAAATTTCATTCTACTTTAGAATTATTTCCTATATTTTATAAATCTGTTTTTTGTAATATCTAAAAGAGTGTTTGCTAGTCATTTAATTCTCATCAAAGTATCCACTATTGTCCTCATTTCTTCTCCTGTTTATCACTCTTTTCTCCCTTCTTTGTTTTCTCAATCTAAAAAGTTGCTTATGAACTATTCTTTAGTTAGGCTATAATTTAAGTCTGGTTTCATAAGCCGATTACTGTGGGACCAGATGACAGCAGAACCTCCCAAAAGAGCACACTTAATACAGGAAGTGAGGTGAATGATTCAGTAGGCGAAACTCTCATTTCTGACTCACCGTGCCACCTAATAAAATACTCTATTCACAATGGAGATTTAGTAAATGTTTGTTGACTGATTACAATACCACTGATAAATCCTGAAAAGGAAAATGTCATGTAGAAATCATCTATTTCGGTTCTAAAGATTAAGTAATAGAAGCCCCAAGAAATCAAGTGACGTGTTTGATACGATAAGGGAAAGACATTGTCATAGAAACATTTCTATTATTGGTTCCATTTTATGTCCTTGCATGTTTAGCTTTTGTCTTTATCTTTCTCATCATATAAAATTTACATAATGTCACAAAAATATACTTTCCTTTAAAAAAATCTTTGTAGATGGTTTTTGGAAGAAGGCAGTAAAAAAAGATAAAATAGTAAGCAAGTATCAAGCCATTAGATTCGAAAGTGTGCCTTTGCCATCTAACCAAATTGAGTAGTACTCACAAAACAAATTGGAGGTCGAGTTTCAGGTGGTTGACTAGAAACTATGCAGTAATCTCTAACAACCAGTTTGGGCTGTCAAAGACACAGAACTAAATCTGTTATCCTGAAGTGCTTTTCAATTTTGTAGACAGTCACAGAAAAGTAGTCCATTTCTAAAAACATACTCTCTGAATAACTTGTGTGGTTTGGTAGTGGATTTTGAATTTTCAGAAAGTCCAGGACATTGAGAATACATATATATACATACCCATAGTATTTTACTTATGTTTCAGCAAGTTTATAAATCCCTGAATCTACTTGACGCCTTTCCATGGCATCATGACTTATCGAGTAACAATCTCTGGTTTAGAAAAAGAGTGTGTCTATTCTTGTTTGTTCACTTGCCAATTTCTTGGGGGGAGGGAGGAGATGAAGTAGTCTAATATTTAAATCTGCTTTAGGAAGTTTTAGTGGTAAAATTATTTCCTTTCAAAGTAGAGTACATTTTAACATATTTGTGATGGCCAGTTGCACAGATTTAATTTTCTTGCCAGAACACAGAGCTTTGTTCTCCTATTGATTGTGATTCCTAAATCTAGATTCCTGCCCTAAAAAATCATTTTGATAGTTGGGATTCTTTTCAATTTCAGAAATAAGAATTAGGGAAGAAAGGACCTGTACTAGGAGGAATCAGTAAACTGAGGCGAGAGGACCAAAGGAATCCTCCCTCCTTGTTTTTTTTTGCCTATGGCTGCTTTTGTGGTATAGAGGTCCAATTGAATAGTAACAGACAGAGCTGGAAAGGCCACGAAGCCTAAAGTATTTATCATCTGACCCTTTAAAGTTTACCTACCACTATCCTCTATATCATTCTAATTAAAAATTTCTCCACGTCAGTGCTATTAACATTTCGGACTAGATACTCTTTCTTGTGAGAGGCTGGCTTGTGTATTGAGGGTGTGTATTCTCCTGTACCCACCAGAAGCCAGAAGATACCTTCCCCATCCCAAAGTGTTGACCATCAAAAAGTCCTCCAGATATTCCCAAAAGTCTTGGATAAGAACCAGTATTCTCACTAGTTAGATTCTATTTTCTCCCCTAGGTGGAGAGGAATGCGTAGCTACTACATTACTTAAGAATATCTTCCTTAGGAAGCTTTCCACTAGAACATTCTTTCTTCCAGAGGTGAGGATTTGTTCTGTTTTCATCTCAGTTTTGTAGCTGATGTTGTATCTCTCTTCTTTCAGTTTTTCAAAAGAGGTGAAATACTTTTGGTCTCCATCTCTTGACTAAAAAATAATCTTCAAAATTTTTGTACTTGTTAAGATTCTCCTTCCGTTATTATTAAGTACCTCTATCACTTCAAGTCCAAGTAAATGTAATAATTTCAGTTTATATAGAAAAAGTAGCAGTTGTGTAAACTTAAGATATTATCACTAAATTATTGCTTTTTTTCTCTGACTTAACTTGATGGCAGTGTGCAATAGAACTATCTACTTTAAAATTTTAGTGAATAGTCAAGATATGGGAAACAACCCAAGTTCCCAATGATAGGTGAAGGCATAAAGAAGATATAATACATATGTGCCATGTAATACTACTCAGCCATAAAAAAGATGAAACCTTGCCATTTGTGACAACATGGCTTGACCTTGAGGGGGAGTATGCTAAGTCAAATTAGTCAGAAGGAGAAATACAAATACCATATGATTTCACTCACTTATGAACTATAGAGAAAAGTAAAACAAATCCTTGGACTCTGACAACGTAATGATGGTTGCCAGAAGGAAAAGAGAGGGGAGGGAATGAATAGAAAGAACCAGTTAGTTGGTGGTAGATGGTGACTGGTCATTTGGTGCTGGGTGTGGTGAGGAGCTAAAAGCATAGAACCTATACAGTGCTGTAAATTAATGTTACCACATTAAAAAATAACAAAAAATAAATTTAATGAATGAGAAATACTTATACCAAGTATCCCCATCAGAGCGTTCCTGAGACTGTGAACCATATTCATTTCTAAATTTTAGTTAGCTAACTCTCGTTTTCTTAAGTATTGCCTTAATAATATTATGTATTTTTCTTTTCACACTTATCTTCATTATATGTATATATAATCCTGAATGTCTCTTCCATCTTCTTTTAAAACATTTTCTCTTAAAAGAGAAACTAAATCATTTCCTCTTAAAAGTCGACATCTAAAAGTACAAAAAAAATTAGGTAGGTACACAGGATTATCATTTTAGCCATTTAAACAATATTGTTGAATCAGATAGTATGTGTACTTTCCGATCTAAGTAGATACCATCTTTTAATATTTATTTTGAGCAGATGTGGGTGAATTGGTTTTGTGAGAAACTCATAGACTCAGGCAAGAAATATTTATTTCCTCCACAGAATCTAATCTATGGTAGATGACATTTTTACAGAGAAAATGAAGTAATTCCATCATTTCAGAATGAACTGACATGATCTATCACTACAATTACATTAAAAAAAACCTCACAGATTATTGAAAAATGTAATTTAGTGGCTATTACTAAATTAGAGTAGTAAAAAGCTTACTAAAAATAAATTCATTTTTTCCTATGTTACAATGATCTGCAGTGATACTTTGAGTTTTACCTGATGAGGTAAATATGACTTAATGTTCTGGAGGTGTGTTCCATACATGTGACGACTGTGACATTACCATGGATCCGAGCAAAATATTGTCTTGTTGGCACCGCCCATGTTGTCGTTACCATTATGCAATCTAATTTCCATATACTTTAAGTTAAAGAATCAGCAGAGTTTAGTCACTTACTGTAAAACCATCCAATGGATTGTTTACCTTTCTATTAAAAAATTTTTGTTATGGGAGGTATGTTCCTTTCTTATTTGGATATAAGAAATAACTTTTAAAGTGTCAGGAAAACAAACATAAGATTTTCTCTAACACTAATGCCAACGTGATCAAAATTCCTTATGACATACACGTTGGAAACACATAGTGTTTTCTTTGTTTTGTCTTCAGTGATACAAGGTGGTCTCTTTTTTCTTGTGTTCAACAGTCAAATTTCCAGAGCCGGAAACTATAACCCTTTCATACTTGGGTTGATAGTCACTATGACCTTTCCACACAAAGAGTGAAAAGAAATAACCCAAATCCACAAACCAGTGTTTTTATTTTGAAGAAAAACAAACCTTTTTTTACCATGAAAGGAACAGAAAAAAAAAAAGGAACCATAGCAAACAAATGTTTTGTGATTCACAACTGCATTCTATTCACAGTTGTGGTTATTATCCAATTATATGTGGTTTCTCTTGTATCATCTTGTCTGTGTATTTTATGGGTGTCATTTTGTTTATTTTTACTTTGATTATTTTAGAACTAGTACAACATATAGTATGTTTGAGTACATGAGTTAATTTCAGGTCCAATCTTGTATATCTCCACACCCATTTTGCATAAGATCTTCTACAATCAGATGAAATCATGTGTTTGAAGACTTGTATGGATATGGTTACTTAAAGAAAATGTTAACATTTCTCTTTCTTGATTTCTTCCCTTTGCTTCATTTGTATTCACTCATTCATATGATCAAAAAATATCTAAATCCTCAGAAGGTGCTACAGGTGGTGCTTTCACATTATTTCATTTCTTTCTTTGGTTGATTCTGTGATAGCTTTTTTATTTCTGTCACCCCTATTTTACAGTTTAGGAAATCAAGGAGATCGATTTTTCAAAAATTACATAGCTTTTACTCTTTGATCTGCCAATTTTCTGCAAAGTATATTTGCAGTTTATCTAAAGTTTAGGTGGTTGTATTTGTAAATTGTATGATGAAATGGTTTAATAAATGAATTACAGTGTTTACAAACTGAACCATTGCGAGGGAAAATCATCAAGGTGAATTAATTTGTTGTCTCAGAGAAAGAGTATAAATTTTTAAATTTTGGTGCTGCACACTACAGACAAAAATTTTTTTGTATAGTGACACATTTGATCAGGCAAAAAAATCTTATTTGAAGTAAAGTGCAACATGATTATATAGTGCTGATGTATGATACATATGAAATAGATTCTGAGAGTTCTCAGCTCAAGGAAATACTATGCTTTTTGTTTTGTTTGCTTGGTTTTTGTTTTTAGCGTATGTGGGGTTTTTTTGTCTCTATATGTATGAGATAATAGAGGTTACATAGTGCTTTAAGTTAATTATATTTTAATAAAACTGGAAAAAATTTTCTTTGGGACACTGTAATGGCTTTGACTGATTTTCTGAGATCGGCCTATTTTGGTCTTGTAGAGGTGTGGCTGTAGAATAAACTCTAGTACTGGGATTTTCTAGCTTTCTTCCTGACTCCTTTCCACAAAACATGATGATATTAGTGGATTAGCTGAGTTTTGAGTATACTGTGTGACATTTTAAAAAATTAAAATATTTAAATTTTATATTAATTAATTAAATATTTAAATTTTAAAATTAAAATATTAAAATTTTTATAGACATAAAAATTACCATTATAAAGTTTTAAAGTAAATATGTATTAAGGTAGCATTGGTTCATAATATCATATAATTTTCAGATGTTCAGCATTATAATTCAACATCTGTGAAAAATACATCATGAGCATCATCAAACATCTAGTTTTTGTCCACCACATAACACTAAGGGCCTCTTTATTTTTATGGTCTTGGAGGTTATTCATCTAAATTGTATTGAAAAGTTTTAAATGCTTTCAAAGTTGGAGGGAATTTAAGTTCTTTTTTGACTTTCCTACAGAGGACATTAAAGTTAAGACTTAAGAGTTTGATGGCATTCTCAAATTAATGTCCATGTGTTAACAGATGTTGGGCCAAGGTTGTTTCCATATTATAGAATTTCAATGGTTTCTTTATGACATATGAGAGCGCTGGAATTTCTGAAATACTACTTCCCCCATCTTAGCAAGAAATCTGAAGTAGAGACATAACTTTAAATTATATTTTAGGTTGGTTCAATTGTTCCTTCTAAACAATTGAAATTTAACTATGGATTTGTCTGGATATTGCATTTATTCATTAAGTAAGTCCTTACTAGAACTTCATCGTAATTCCAGCAAACACAGAGTTTGGTATGTGGTAACAGTGTATGTGGGAGTGAGAAATTCTTACTTTAGGCTTAGAGGTTTATGGAGGGAAAACAGTATTTCCACTGGAAAGCAATGTTTTCCAGTGGATGATATTTTGGGGACGTCTATGACTTGGGAAGTTCCTCAAGACTTGTAAGAGGGAGAAAATTATTTGGGTTTTGTGGGGTCACAATTGGAGTTGGTAGTTTAAGCAAGATTTTTTTCCTTGTCAATTTTTTCTGACTCATTCCTACTTAACGTAATTACTCTACCTGATTTTGTCTTCCCCCTGTTTCTCTGTCATTCCTGTTCATTTTCTGACACAGTGCTCAGCCTATTATCCTTTAGATGAGGCTGCTGGGAGGGCAGAGATGACCTTTTAGAGTTGGGATGTCCTCCTTGGAGTATTCTGCAACACCACTACTCAGCGACCCCTGCAGTGTCTGACGTGACTGATTGTGAGGTGTGTGGATTGGTTAGATACAACTCAGAATGTATCAGTCACTATGTACCTGAGAAATCAAAGGTTGGTTTTGAATTAGAACATTGCAGCATAGACACTGATCCCAAAGTGTACACTGATTCCTTTGTTGGTGTGAAATATGTTTTTAAAAACACATCTCTCAGAATGATGGAAAATTGAACAGATGGAAATTTAGGGAGATGTGTGAGAACGCTTATTTCTCAAATTGCAGTTTAGGGATTTACTTTGATAAAAGTCTATTGGTGGATGGAAAGTCTGGGTCTTAAGAATATTTAAAAGCTGACAGGCATTGAGTTTTCTGTGTGTGTGTGTGTGTTCACATTTATAATCTGTCTGCATTTCCTTCCTTCCTTCTGGTTTTCTTTCCTAGCAAGATGAGGACTGGACTGAATTACCGTGTTTAGTTACTAAGAGGCATTTTCTGCCACTCATCCTTCCACTTCCAATACACAGTCTTGGGGTTAGTTCATCTTGTGGAAAGTGTGGGGAAGAAAGTATTCAGTATGGAGATGTTTTCCCTAGCGTAGAAAGGGAGGAATTATTGGATTACTCTTGCCTCTACTGACTTTATTATCTCAAGATGCCTTTTATTTACTGTCTCTTCTCATCCTTGTGGATTTCCCAAGTGGACCCTGTATAAAGGGGACCCAGCAGGCAACAGAAAGATGTTGAGTTGGGAACATGAGGTTTCAACTCATAACCTCCCCCCAAATTATCACCCTCTAAATTATTTATACTTGAGAAAGATCATCCCTTCACAATAAAAGTTCTCTAAAGAAAGAAATCATCAAAGATATGCTGTTTGATTGCATAATGCTGAGGTATATCTGTGTGATAATTTTGATTAAATATGGCCTATGATACCAGCATTTCTCATCCAGAATGTGAAGATGCAGCTCATCAGGTATGAACCACTTCTGTGGACTCCTCATGAGACCATCTGTTAGAGCCAGACTACTTTACAAGGTGAATCTGACAATACTAAGAACAATAATAGGTGTTTAATGAATACTCACCATATTATACACTAGGCTGAGTTATATGTCTGTGTCATTTGGTCCTTCCATTACTTTATGCAGCGGGTACTGTTATTATTCTACTAACAAAGCTGAGGTGCAGGTGCTTGTGTATTCCAGGCATCAAGGGAGCAGCAGAGTTGGGCCCAGAACCCTGACTCCAGATCCTGTCCGTATATGATAGTATCCTTTATCCCACATGCTTTCATGCTGTATCCACTTTTACCTAAGAACCAAGTTAAATTTGACCAAGTCTATATGAGACACCCCAGAAACTCTCCCGTCCCATGGAGCCCCATGGATACAAACATTATAATTTTTATCCCAAAGGGTGGTTACTAAAGCTTGCTAAGGTGAATGTACATGAACTTATAAACTAGGTTCATTAAGTGTGAGGCTCTGGATAAATCCATTGTCATTTTTTACTTCAACTTTCAATATTTTTAGTTTATTAGAGTTTTTACAAAAGACTTTAATTACATGTTTTTAAAAAATGAATAATACATTTTAACCTAATAAAAAGCTAACCGAGCAACTTCCCAGTATTCTAGAAGGAAATAAACACAGTTGAAACAGTGACCTATTTTTCACAGTGAAGAGTAGATGTAAAATAAGTTGTAATTTTAACTTTCCATTAAATAGAATCATTAATTATAAATTGATTTGGGCTTATGAGTGTAGTTGTCAAATCAGAAAAAAATTGCAAGAACAAAAATAAATCTATCTCAAAGTCCAACTCCCTCTCTATCTCTACTTCCATAAGAATAATATGATGTTGCTACTTCATCACTATGATAACTTTTAAAAGAAGAGCATGTTTTCCTTTTGGCAGTTGTGACATTGGTATAGAAGAAAAGGCTGAGATAGTGCTCGAAAATGGAGTCACTAGTTTTGGGAGCATGCGCACTGACTGTGGCTGTGCTCTGGGAGTTCCACTCACATTTGTTTGGAGGGAAATCTGGTGACCTATCAGGTGGCCAGTTCTCTAATCACAGAAGTCATAACCTGAGCTGTGTCATCTTCTCACAGGGCATTTGAAGTGGGGAGTATTACCTCAACCCCCTCTGATCCCAAGTCACGTTTGTCATCCTTCAGAATTAAAAAGATCACTGTGTTTTCTCTTAACCTATTAAAAACCCTCCTGTTTCTTCTTTACTGAATGGCCTCTTCCATTTTTGTATTGCTTCTTTACACCCTTCTCTTTGTCTTTTCAAGATCAGTCTCTCAGATTGTTAGTTTAATTTGTTCAAGAACCTCTTTGGATTGTTGAACCCTTCTGTTAAGTCTTAAATTATTTCAAATTAATTATTTGTTCATTGTTGTTATTAATTTTTATGATGGTAGAGCCCTTGTAAGTGGGATTAAGAGGAGACCAGAGAACTGGTGGCAAGAAGATGGCTCTTTCTGTAGACCAGGAAGAGGGCACTCACCAGGAACCTAAGCAGCTGGCACCCTAACCTCAGACTGCCAGCCTGTGGCACTATGAGAAATGAATCTTTGTTGTTTAATCCACCTATCCATGGCAATATGTAGTCCAAGTCTTCTCTTTGTCAACCGAACAAAGAGAACTCCCATGAAAGAATAGGTGCATAGGGAAAGAGAGGCCGTGGAGTAGGAGTGGGGACCATGGGTATTCTTTCTGTCACTCAGCTGTGCCTTCAGGGCTGGCTTGGCCCCATTAGACAGATACCTCTTCCATTTGTTGATAGACTGCTGCTCTGCACACCCAGTCTCACACTGCCATCCATTACATTACCCACATCCACCTTGACTCTGGTGGTGAAATGCATCACTTGGCTCCTGGCAGCCTGGGATCTAATTGTTCCCACTGCGCAGGGGTCTCCCAATTCAGGGATTGCAGCCCCTGTACAGGTCTGGCCTGTACAAGAGCGAGCACAGAGCTCTGCACAGAGGCCTGACTCCCTTCACAATTTTATTTCTTATAGTTGTGGTCTAGGATATGTCTTCTAGTTCCTCTCAGTGAGGGAGAGTTTGTCTTCTTTTTTTTTTAAAAAGATTTATTTATTTATGCATACAAGCACTGGGGTACAGGCCAGAGGTGTTGGGGGGGGGTGAGAGGATTCACCACAGAGAGAGGGGAGCAGAACAGGCAGATCAGCTGAAGTACACTGCTGAGGGGAGCAGCGGGCAAGGCAGGAGAGGTCTGCCACACCATATGGGTCCCCTCCCTAGCTGGCAGCAGGGATCAAACTCGTGCTGCAGTGGCTACGGCTTGCTTCATAGTGCGTTGCTTAACCCACTGCGCTACCAGGGAGGCCTGAGAGTTTGTCTTAATGACAAACCCACTCTAACTTTCTAATCTCTCCAAGTCTGCGAATCCCTTCGCTGTATTAAATACAAGGCAGATGCAGCGCTTATAAATTGCTCACTGTGGATCACCTTTTGCTGTGTATCTATCAATGCAAGGAATGTTAGAACCTTTTCTAATTCTCTGGGCTGCAACATTAAATGCAGAATCTCAATTTAGCAAGCCCATAATAATAAATTTGAACTGATCCATGTGATGTAGTTTCCTTTCACCATTATCCCATACCTTTAATATCCATTCATCCCATACCTTTAATATTCATTTGTACACATTCTGCAGATTTCTGTCTCTATAAACTAGTAAACGGAAGTAGTTCTTTGGTAGTATAGTACACCTGTACATGGGTCATACTTTGTATCTCTCCTTTAGGGGCTGCATAGTCTTGAGTCTAGTCATGGGTCTAGAAGCAAAGAGGAGCAGTGGTGGATTTTGAGGAGCCTGGACTGTCTTTCATGGCAGCTGCCTCAGGGGAGTTTACATTCATTTTCCTGAGGCAATGCAGGGTTAGCCCCCAGACAAGTGTGGAGAGACCACCATAATTGGGAGTGGGGAAGCTATTTCCACTGGCAAAGAAGACATCAGAATTTAGGGACTCAGTTTCCCCAGCTTCATCAAGGTCTGTGTCCCTAATCCAGATTTCACAATCAATGTCCTCACTTTAACCGTAGACACTCAGTGTGAGGTTAGGAGTTTGACTTTATATTCAACCCTGTAGTTCAACATTGTAATCCAGCCAAGTCTCAGAATAAGATTGTGGTTTGACTTTCCATAATCTCAGCCCTGTGGATACAGGAGGTAAAGTCTGCTTTAGGGCACGCACAGAAGTTTTTCCAATCTCTTTTGTTGTACTTGAAGTGGGAAATCAAATCCCTGGACTCCTCTTTTTCTTTCACTAATTTGTCCAGTGACATTAGAACGACCAGGCAAATTCACTATATTTTTTAGTATCCAAAGTGTTTGAAAGTGTCATGGAGCCATCTAGCTCCTTGCATCTTATAAGTGATTGATTAGCAATATTCAGCGGAGATATTTTGCATATCTCTATTGGTAGGTCAGTTCATGGGCTACCAGTTCTCCCTGTACTATTAGAAATAGAGTAGTTTGTGCCTTTAGTCAGCTCGAGAGTCATTTTCAGAAACAATTCAGACTGCTCATTCTTAAAATTCTGTTCTTCTACCTTTAATAGGCTGGCCAGCAGCATGGGTAATGCATGGCTGAGGTAGTTGTGGCACAGATGCCCAACCCTAAGCCATTGATGGCTGAGAGCGACTTGGAGCACTTCTGGAATGCTAGTGATCTTAGGTTTCCTTCTCCAGCATGGAGTGGGAAGCGGAGGGAGAAGGATTCTAAAACTGTTTCTCTGTTCCCTTCATGAAGGAGCTGAAACACGCCCAGCCATAGGCTCTGAGTTGGGAGCGGGGTGGGAGAGCAGAAAGAGGGACCTACTGTTGGAGCAGCCCAATGAGGGTGAGGCTCTTCCCCCCCTACCCCTGTTTCCTATATTGCCCAAGTCAAAGGGGATGATGCCTGCACAGTGCCATGGTCTGAACTCTGCCTCCAATGTCCTAAGCGAGGGGCCTGCTGGGAAGGGGCTGAAGCTGAGCTGCCATTTTGTGAGCCTTTAAAAAGGAGCCACGCAGGTCACTTGTGCTTTTTTAATTGGAGTTGCTGCAGAAGGCAGGCACCTTGCTGAACAGCAGGCCTTCACTGAATCCCAGGCAAGTCGACCCCTGAGTTCAGCAGTGGCAGGCCTCACCAGCGTCTGTAGCTGCCTCCCCACCTTACACCATTGATGGGTAACTGGACTCTCTCCCTTTCCCTTTACTCTGTTGGTTAGAATACATTGCTTCCCCACCCCCCCCTTTTTTTTTTTTGTTNCACCTTACACCATTGATGGGTAACTGGACTCTCTCCCTTTCCCTTTACTCTGTTGGTTAGAATACATTGCTTCCCCACCCCCCCCTTTTTTTTTTTTGATGCAACAATGGCCCTTTTATTTGCTTTCTGTGACAGTGGGTGGCCAGATCCAGAACCAGTAAGAGAGTTTCTGAACTGATGACAGTTTTGAGATCCTTTGCCCATTAACTCTACAATTACCAAAAGTCACAATTCCCCTATCTCCAATCTGTCCTATTTGCTTGTGCTGATGGAGGAAATTTGGGGCAGTTGCACAACTCTATTCCTCCCCATACTATACCAGGAACTCCCCTTCAGTGTACCCACAGACCTCAACTGTACTGATCATTTTATTCGATTTTTATTTTAAGATACAGACTGACCGAGAACACCTGTGTGGGAGACTCTCCCTGTATTCAGCCCCCACCAGGGATGCAACATCTTGCCTGCAATTGCCAAAAGGACCCAAGCCTCTGCAGACCCTAGTATTTGCATTTGATTAATTTTGGAGGTACAATCTTATGAAATTCTTATGGACAGTGAGGAAAAGAGGGGAAATGTAGTACCTTAGTCCAGTGGTTTGTAGCAAATTAAAGTCAGGAGGTAAAAAGCTGGTGGAATTCCAGGTTCCTTTTGCAAAATATGGGTACACCCTCTGGTCCTAATCCTTCTTGCCTGTGCCACCACCTTGGGGAATACCTAAATGACCCAAGGCCCTGTTATGCAATAATGATTGTTCCTTGCAAAGTTTTGTTGAGTGTAAACATAGTAAATACTGCTTCTGGCTTAAAAACAAACAGTTGTCCCTCTAAAGTGATTCTTGGTACCAAAATTGGTACTAGTTTGGTTTTCCAGAGAAGTGTGTGTGTTGCTAACACACTGATGCTGTTAGCAAGATGGAATCCCAAGAGTACCAGTGCACTCATGAGACATTGGTCTAGTCTGAAGGCCTGAGAAATAGGAGATTCAGAGATGTAAGTAAGTGCTAGTTTGAGATTGAGTCCAAAGGCAGGAGAAGATGAATAACCTTCTTTGAAGGCCATCAAGCAGAGAGAAATTCTTTCTTCTTTGTGGATCAGGTTTTTTACTGACTCTGTGAGGATAACCCTATGACGGAGGGTAAGATGCTTTATTCTATTTACCAATTCAAATGTTCATTTCATCCAAAAACACCATCGCAGACTGCATGAACTCAGAATACTGTTTGATTAAATATCTGTCACCTTGTGACCAGTCAGTTTGATACATAAAAATTAACCATCACAGATAGTAAGAGTTAAAGTTGTTACTGGATCAAAGATGGAAGTTGCCAGCTGAAGTTGGTAGACTCAGTAGATGAAAAATCCTGTACTTTCAGTGCTTTGGAGCGGTCCTGTTAAACTTGGAGTCTTCCACGGAGACTCCTACATGAGGAAACTAAGCTTATTGAAGCTATTTGAAATTAATTTTGGTTTTGATGAAAGACTTTTAACTAATATCACAGTTATATTTCCTTTTTTTTTTGTTTCTTGAATAGTTTGTCTTGTTTGAAAGAATTCAGAGTGAAGGAAAAATTAAGTTCTTTTGGAAATGTAATTTTTTCCCTGTAAGTATGATAGTATCAGGGTTGATGATATGGGTAAAAAAAGAGATTTGTGGGAAAAAGTCCTGTGTTTTCTCTATAGTCTTTAAGGCAGACTAAGAGGGTACATTGTACCAAAATGTGTGATAGAATATAGGGGTATGCACTTGTAATTCTGTCTGTAAGTCCTAGCTCTTTCCTTCTTATATCAGTGAAAGACACCTTTGGTGCACAATATTGTGGCCTTTAAGCCAGCCCTGGTTCTACCTTGGAGATAAAATATTTATCCAAAGTAATCTCACCTGACAGTACTGAGGTTTACATGTGTGTTTACTTTTTGTTAGGCATGTACTGATCTGATTTGTTTGAGGTTTTTTGGCACTTAAAACCATGAGAAGATCACTGATTAATGACAGCAGAATTTTAGGTGAGTCATTCAGTCATTAATCAAAATGATTATTTCAGCAATGATTTACATTAGAAAATCACAGTAACTAATTTTATTTAAAGATACCTGAATTGCTTGGTATCAAGACACCAAAATATTCATATTTGTTGATGTATAATCTGTAGAAAATAGCATGTATACATCTTGCATTTCAGTTCCATGCACTTTGACAATGTGTAGCCTCTGTCTGGAAGGAAGCACAAGTAGAGATATATTAGAGACCATTGTTTGAATTAAGATGGAGAGCTTGGGAGAAGGGCCTTGAATTAAGAGATATTTCAGAGGTAATTGCATTAGGCATTGGTGAATGGGTATCAGTGGTAAGGAACAAAAATAGTTCCAAGATTTCCCCTATGATTCCTGATTAAGCACCTTGACCATTTGGTAATACTATTTCCTGAGATTACATGTATTCATAAGAAGACTCTGTGAGTGTGTGTGTGTATATGTTTAGAAGAAGTCTAGGTGGAAACATTGATGTCTATGTTTGACATATACAATCTTTAGTGCTTGCATGACATTCAAATGAATATAAAGAGTTTGACTAGAGATATAAATTTACTCATCTTCGGCCAATAAATGGTTATTGAAAGCTATCATTAGGCAAAATTGCTTACAAAGAGATTTGTTGTTTTTGCAGATAATTTATATATTGTTTCCTAAAGTAATTTCCATAGTGGACTATTTCTATGAGATGCTTTCAATAAAATTACCTTGTGGTCAAATAAGTTTAGAAAATGCATCAAATGTATACTTCTCTTGAAAATGTATAAGGCACACTATTGGACTAAAGCCCAGGAAGTCCAACAGTATCAGCAGTATCAGAATGTTTCGCTTTTCATAATGCTGTGTTTCCCCAAAACCTCAATTTCATGGTAGGAGAAGGGAACCAAATCCTACTAGTCTTTTGCTAAGTGCTTTTACCTTGTGGACCTAAGCCCAACCAACTTGGCCTTGGGGAATTAGAGTTCAGTCCACTTTCCAATAGCAATAGTATGCAACAAATTTTTGTTTTGCAATATAATCAAGTATTTTTGTTTATTTCTGTTTGCTGAATGCTTATCACAATGTTTAAATAAAATTCTAGTTTCTGTGCCTTACATACACACTCCGTGAGTTCAGCAAATATCTCTATGCTGTTGACCTTCAAGGTCATCAGGGTCTCTCATCTAAGCATTTCAACTTCCTTCCTTCCTTCCTTCCTTCCTTCCTTCCTTCCTTCCTTCCTTCCTTCCTTCCTTCCTTCCTTCCTTCCTTCCTTCCTTCCTTCCTTCCTT